>CAWUFW010000319.1:4687500-4801588 GCA_963921515.1 Calotriton arnoldi
AAGATCCTAGGAGGGGACAGGCGAGCTGGGTGGTCCCAAGAGCAAGATAGCACACAATTGCTGATCATAGACCGACTGTTTTGATTTTGAGAATACCAGGCCGTATTTGTTACATCAAATGATTAAAACAACAGTGTTCAACTTGGAAAAAAACATCAAAAACCATTTGCATGAAAGATACAAAATATGTCGTCAATAGAAATACATTGAAAGAACTACAGTACGTACATAGTAAGCTAGAGAAAAAAAATTCCCATCACATAATCCTCTTATAAGTCCTACTTAGTAGATTTATGGTTGGCCGCCCAACGAGACACTTGCATCACACAATTTAGGACCCCTACTGAAACCAAGGAGTCAAGTTATTAAAGGAAACTTCTCTGGTCTCAAACAGGGAGCAAGGACAGCTCAAATACGGACCCGAAAACTGTGCCAGAGGCATCCCTATTAGGATTCCCTGACACCCTTCTGGTACATGTGCCTGGGTAACTGGCCTAAAACCTGGTCCCCTGGTGCAAGCCCCATGTACCCTATTATCCAGGGCTTTAATATGGAGAACCAACATGGGCTCGAAACTTATGTAAGCAACACTCCTCCTTTGCCCCTTGTTCCCATTAGGAGCTCCAAAACCCATGCATGGGATAAAGCAACTAACTGTAGGAACTGTACTAAATTTTGATGCAAAAAACATACGTTTCTACCGGTCTTGAAACAATGAGCCAGCCAAGCTAAAGCCATAAAAATTGTAGTTCTATTTATATATTGCTTCTCACACATGACGAAGCGTTGCAGCGCTTTTCGGCAAGTAGCACGCTACTCCGAAACCCAAAAAGGATTAGTGGTGGAACAGTATAGGGAAATAGAAGTTGTTAATGCGAGTGGTGAACATGTAGTTTGATTAAAAAGGATAAAGGAGGCAGAGTCTATAAAGTGTTATTTTGGAGTGTTATCACTGTAGTAAAATACGGCAAAATAACCTACAATTTTCCCCAACTACAGCTGTAACCAAAAAACTTCTCTTCATCGCGGACTAAAGAGGTAACCCGGCAGCATTTTCTGGGGTTAGGTGGGCGGGACAAAGAAGATCATGCAGCAGCTAGGTGAGGCAGGAGGAGTCGGACAGTCCAAGCAAACACAGGTCGCTTGACCCCCACAGCATGCACTTTTGATCAGTACTTGGCAGGACCACAGTCCTCTCCAGTCAACCGCCGATTTCCCTGCAAATCAGCGTAACCCCTCCTGAGCAAGTTACTGCCATAACCTCTCCCACATATCAAATCCCTGGCATATCTATTGCCGCTGGGCCTCCCCCCCCCACCACCACTAGGCCCTTTCCAATTGACAGAACCCCCCCAATTTGGGGTGCGCTTTGAGGCACTTTGCCCAGGAAGAGAGTCACAAGTTAGAACATGTCTCTTGGTAAACTATTCTCATCTGGAGTCATCCACACAGGTGCACCAAAACGTATATGTACATCTAGATGGAGGTCAGTCAGATCCAACCCAATGTGAACTTGTTAGTTTTTTCCAGAGTCGTGGAATGTAAGAAACAGTAAATACCACATGCATTGCAGAAAGAAAATACCAAACAAGACTATCTCCATTAGAGGGCTAACCCTATTATCACAGACCATTGGGGCTCTCTTTTTGTCATAACAAAATGTACAGACATAACCTTACCTAATAAACCTCTCTAAAGAAGACCAATTAAATTCACGGCGGATGGAAGCCTAAGGGGAGGCGACAGGGACTCAAATCAAACTAATACACTGAGCAGTCTCTCACAATTGTAAGCTACATCTAATTCCCCTTGTCATCTTAACACTTGAAACCATGTTCTAGAGAAATAATCTAGAAGTGTACTATCAAACACCATCACCAGGTCTTACAAGACAGGACCTAGTTAAAGAGTTATTGATTTTATTCAGAATGCCCTAAACGGCTTTAACAGTTGATATGCTCAGCTGAGATATTTAATTTTGAACCACTCTTACTTCTCACTTCCTGAAGTGAATTTGAGCTGAAGTCTGAGAAAAATTATCCACAACCTACAACTTCTTCAGGGTAACTCTCCTCAATAATCCATCTTTCTCCAGGGAACTTAAGGTTCGTCATAGCAGTGTCTGTACCCTTTTGAGAGGGGAAGGCAGCATCTTTCAGAGATGTGGGATGAGAGGATAAAGGGGCTGGGAAAGATCATGGACTTCCTTCCAAGAGCAATTCTGGGTAGTCAATGTGGCGCAGCCGACCATTGAACTCCCTCCTGTGGAGCTCCTTTGATGCATTTACCACTGTCCACCTACAGAAACACCCTGGTTCACAAATGTGCTGCTTTCCTTGCACTTTTCAACCACTCCATCCAACACTTATCGAATAGAACTACAATGCTAAATATGGTCTGACAAATGGTGGACATTTTTAGTCCCTCGGTTTTTAATCTGGCTACTTGTTTTTAAGCCCTATTCAACTATGCTTCTACAGCTTTAATCTTGTCTCAGATCCTTCAATGCTGGTTTCCATATTCTTATGTTATTCCCCCATCATAAACATTTACACTTCAAGTTTCTTATGCATGGTTTTTATCAGTTTCTGACCCTCTACCATTTCCACTGGCGATTTCCTCATCCTCACCCAATGCACCCTATAAATCATTCTGTCTGCGGATTCCGAAATAAAACAATCAAACCTCAGTTCAGACCTTCAAGCTCTCATCTTGATTTCTTTCAGTAAAGTGGACTTGTAAATGGCATGCTGAACTAAGGCATTAGATCCTAGGGTCGCCCCAGACTGTCTCATTTGTGCTTAATCACACATTTACCCAAGCACTGCATAGTTGTCAAGCCAGTTAAGTAGACAGCCTTTGACACTTTGTGTATGAATTCTCTTCAGTCACTCATCCTCCAGAGTGATCACATCCATTCACTCAGCTCCAAGTGAAATGTGCTCTCACCTTCAGCACCCAGCTCCATAGTGTTTCCTCTGGGTAATACTCTCCCCCCCTACTCTCTCTTCCATCTAGTCGAGGTTTCAAATATCTGCACTTATTTTTCTGTCAACACCGTGGACACTGGCCATAGAAGTCCTACAGAGTCTACTATGCTTCAAGATTCATAACCAGTCATTCCAGGGCTTTCAAAGCAACCGTTGGGGTTAAAGCCAAAACTAGAGCAGAGTCACAAACTCACTCCGAGGGGAGAAAAGCAGCTGCCTCTAGTATCAGGCTCGGCCAGAAAGGCTGAATCAGCTGGCAGTCATGCCATTTTTAATTTTCTTAAACCAAGCACAGGTATGTCATGAACAAAGACTGTAAATGCCTGATAGAAAAGATCATGCATAACAAATTCCACATCCAGGGTTGAAGGGCTTCCCAGAGCATCTGTGGCTTTTCGGACAATTGCATGTTAAGAATCTTATAAGGCAGCTTTGCTCACCAAGCTTCAGGCCTCCAGCAGGTATTCCTTATGTGATGCATTCCCTCGAATAAGTGCTCAGGCTAGCCAGTAATCTCACACAATACATGACTTAAGTCTGGCATTAATTTTGATCTTACTGCCACCCCTGTCCTTCCTTGCATGAGAAAAGGAAAGAACAAATACACGGTCTATAACATTACCCATGCCATTGTACGTTATACCAACATTTGAAATTCTGAATATTTCAGCAAATTACACATAGGCAGATGTATGAAAAGCAGAAACGTGGTTTTATAAACTGAGGAAAAAAATTATGAAATTTACTGGGTTTTAAATCGTACCAGAAGAGGACATGAACTAAGTCACACAGATCATCAAAAGTGATTTTGAAAAGACAAAACACCATAAAATGGTCTTACAGCATTTGACATAATCAAAGACATTTTAGGGTAGGCATCAGCACAACGGATGATCTAGTCGCTTTTATGTGCCAACTGTACAACAGTAAAACTGTGCAACATAACTGACAGTCGTTTATGTGCCTTTTAAACAAAAGCCAGTATAAAAACACACAGTAGCCCATATGTCCGAAGGAACCTGGGCAATTAGAAGCCGGAAAAACAATGATTCACCAAGTACTCATTTAGCCAGAATTAAGATTTCAATGGCAAATCAATTGCTAGAGGAAGAGAAAAGGAAAAAATAAACAAACATTCAGGACTACACGTTGTAAGAAACTGGCTCTATATATACACTACACCAAAATGAGGTATAGTGTGTATAGGGTCCAGGTGACTCCAGAGGTAGGCAGAGGTTAAAGTTAGATAGAACCTTACTCTCTAATAGTGGTAGCTTGGTCGAGCAGTAAGGCAGTATCAGAGGACAGTGTTAAGCATTTGATGTACACACTCAGTCAGCAAATGAATTCACACACAAGAACTGAACTCTAGGCCAATTGTTTTTGTATAAAAATATATTGTTTTATTTTAGAACCAAGCAAGCCTGGCACAGGTAAGCATAAAATACTTTGTAGTAATAAGTTACTGAATGTCGAACAGTTTGAAAATGCAATGAAAATTGTACTTTCTTTGATTTACAGGGGAGCAGTAGTATGCAACACTTAGCAAATGCAGTACATTGGAATGAATAGGCTTTTTCAGTAAATTGCAGGTAAGTTACTTTTACGTTACTTTTTCTAACTCAGTGCTGGATGCCTAGATTCAGCACTGGGACATTTCCTGCAAACAGGTAAGAAAACACGTTTTGGTTAATTGTACGATTTTTAAAGAATATCTTTAGTTTTCAAAACTCCACACTTAGTCGTTTTTTGGAAGAAAAATTGTCAATGTTATCCTAGGGAGGAAAAACAGGTTATCAGTTTGCAGGGAAGTAAACGACTGTGGGAGTTAAGGTTCTGGGGTTAGAACAAGGGTTCCCCCAGGGTCAGTGATGCACTGTTGTTGCACCCTCAGCGGCACTAGGGCGGCCGGGTGCAGAGTGTTGAGGCCCAATGTTATCCTATGGAGGATAGGGGGTCTCCGGTTGGTGGCTGCTGGCAAGCAGGGCACTGGGTTGTGGGAGCAAAGCTCCTTGGGTTTAGGTCAGGGCAAATGGAGAAACAAGTTGGCACAAAAGGTGCACCCTCAGCGGCACTGGGGCGGCCGGGTGCAACGTGCTGTTTCGACGTCGGACGCCCTGTTTTCTATGGAGAACCTCTGGTTTGAAGAAGCACTGCAGGCTCGGGGACGAGGACCTTCTGGGTGCGACCACCACTTCGAGGGGTACGTTGGGATGTCTTGGGTTGGTTAGGCACCGTTGGTTTGGGCACACAAGGCCGTGGGGCGTCTGGTGAAGGGGTGCCTTTTAGGGTCGGATTTTCTTACCCGCTCTGGTCGCGGTAGAGGGGAGCCTCTCGATTAAGGCTGCAGGCGTCGTCTGGAGGCTTGAGGCAGGTCAAGAGTCGTCGGATCTCGGGTCAGGATCGCCGGGGTGACCTCCTCGTGGTGTTTTTCCACTCGAGCTCGGGCAGGGTTCTGCGGGTGCAGAGTGGGCTGGATTTGGGGTGTCCGGCCGGAGCCAGAAGCTGCAGTTTAAACAAGTCCGGTGTACACGGGAGAAACAGCCTTGGAAGTGAAGGCAGGTAACCCCTCTGGGGATTGGGAGGTTGCTGGCTGCTGGACACGCCGGGATTTCGCAGAAGCAGGTTCGAGGGGGAAGACAGGCCTGTAGGGCTGGGGCCAAGTCAGTGGGCGTCATCCTCTTGTTAGCTCTGCATGGCTCTTCGTCCTTCTTTTCTTCTTGTAGGTAGGCTGAATCTCAGGAAGTAGGGTTCAGGGTGCCCCCTAAATACTAAATTTAGGGGCGTTACAGGTAGGTAAAGGGCAGGGACCAATGGGTCCCTTCCCTGGGGTGGGTACACCCCTATTCTGCCACTCTCCAGTGGGAGGGGGCAGGAGCCTGTCCCTGGTTGGCTGGGTCCCCCATCCTCAAGATGGCGGGGACTCGAGGTTGTGCTTCACCTCGCCTCCCCCACCTGAGGGGTGGAGTTTGCAGAGGTGGGCACACCTCCCTTCCTCACTTGTTTTCCCGCCGGTTCTCCCGCCCAAAGTAGGGGGGTAGAACCAGTGGGGACCAGTTGCTGAAAGCAGCAAATGGTCTGGAGAGGCTCACAAAGGCGGCATGCCTTTGAAGCTTCTCCTTCGTGAAACCTGCCCATCCTGGGGAGGAGGCCTGGCACCTCGTCCCAGGATGTGCATTGTTTCAGGCCCCGAGAGCAGCAGGCTCTCGACCCAGGGGTCCAGAAACATGTCTGGTGGTGGCAGCCTAAGCAGCCACTCAGTCAGGCCACTAGAAGTTGGTCGAGTTTCAGGGGGCATCTCTAAGATGCCCTTTGTTGTGCATTTTACATTAAATCCCACACTGGCATCAGTGTGGGTTTAATGTGCTGA
The DNA here is from genome assembly GCA_963921515.1 of Calotriton arnoldi. Taxonomy (NCBI): domain Eukaryota; kingdom Metazoa; phylum Chordata; class Amphibia; order Caudata; family Salamandridae; genus Calotriton; species Calotriton arnoldi. The sequence goes on from CAWUFW010000319.1 coordinate 4,693,861, forward strand.
GAAGTTTGATACCAAACTTCCAAGTCTTCAGTGTAGCCATCATGGTGCTGTGGAGTTCGTAATGACAAACTCCCAGCACCATATACGCTTAATGGCAGCACTGCACACAGTGCCCAGGAATGGAGTTGGGCACTGTAGGGGTACAGGGCTCATGCACCTGTACCCTCACCACTGGCATAGGGCACCCAGCTAGAGGGGTGACTGATGTATGCCAGGGCAGTGGTTTGTGGGCATGGCACACAGGGATGTGTGCCATGTCGACTCTTTACTTTGTTCTGCACCAAGACACGCAGCCTGCAAAGGCAGTGTGAGTGTCAGGGTACAGGGCCTCCAAGGATGGCACAATAAGTGCTGCAGCCCTTAGAGGCCTTCTCTGGTCACAGTGCCCTGGGTACCCGTGGTACCATTTACCAGGGGCTGACATGTGGCCAGAGATGCCAATTGGGTTTAGGCTTCAATGCAGTTTTAGGGAAGGAACATAGGCCCTGGGCACCTGATTAGCAGGAACCCAGGGCACACTCAGTCAAAGAACATCAGCAATTCAGCAAAAAGTGGGGGCATACCACGCAGAAAGAGGGCACTTTCTCACACACGTAATGCGTTCTACATTGCCATCGGCCCTGATGACAACATGGAAAAGCAACTACCAAGGTAGAAACATTGTTGCCGCTGCAGCAAACATACTAGGCTCCTTTGGATTCATTAATGGGCTGACGTGTAAATCCTTTTTGAACAACTGGTCCAGTCTCTTGTACCCAGACCAGTCATTTGTAGTTTGCTTATAAATACACATGCAGTTAGCTCTACTCTTGTTTGTTATTTTCTTTCTTTGCCCTTCACAATTTTTTGCCCTTAAATATATGAACAGATTAAGAGGCTCTCTCTCGCTTTTGACATTCAGTGCTTAAAGTAATTAACATGCTTTCCTGAACGTATGTTTATATTTCGCTGTTCACCATCTCGAGCAATGGATTTGCTATTAAAAAGTTAATCCTTCTTTAAATGAGTCCTTGGCGAACAATTGTTTTTGTTCTTTTCAACAAAGCAACAATTCCTAGAGGAAGATGATGTACCAGACAGTTCACGCAAAAATTCTAAATCCCAAAACATCAGTAACAAGATTTCCTTGATGACAGGGCGTGGCGGCGATTGAGTAAGCAGCGAAGCTCCGGAGCTCCGTCTGGCCAACCGCCACTACAATCCATCCTGACCCCCCCCCCCCGGGCCAAACCGGACCCAATAATCGATCATGACCTGAGGTGAGGGGGTGCACTGTGGCGGCAAGGAGTTTCGTGGCGGCAACAAAACGAGCGCCCGACGGAGCGCGACCGAGGGAGGCAGCGCGGCCTCCTCAAAATGGCGGCGACCAGCAGAAATTGAAGGAGGGAACCCCTGGCATCTGGGACTGCCCCCGGAGTGTTGGCGGTGCCGAGAAGGAACGGAGCTCGCCACGATCCAAGGCTGCGCTGGGTCCCGGAGAGCAGCGAAGAGAGGCCGGCGTGCAGAGGACCATCGAGTCGCAAAGAGAAGGTGGGCCGAAATTGAAACGGCGACAGAAGAAGGCCCCCTGCGAAGTGAGGCACGAAGGGCAGCGAGTGCAGAAAGGAGACCAGCTGTGCGATTCCCTCCGCGACGCGGTAAGCAGTGGCTGCAGGGGGACCCAGGAGACACAACCGGGGACGCCAGGAGAACAGAGGAGCCAGCTGCCTCACCCAAGATGGCGGACCCCCAGCGGGACGGAGCGGGTGCCAGGGACTGAGAAGCAGACCCGAGCAGCCCGAGAGAAGGCGAGAGACTGGGGGACACTCCAATACAGAGCACCGGCGCCCCTCTCCCCTTCCTTGGCAGCGAGCAGGACGAAGGCGCCTGGAGCAGGAGAGAGCTGGTGGGGAGCACCTGCGCCCCCCCATCCTCAAAGTGCCAAAAAATCAGTGAAGGCAGGAGCCCCGGGGCGGCAGCGAAGGGCATCTGTGCCCCCTTCTCCAAAAGTGTGCAGACAGGGGACGACCGGGTGGAAAGGAAGCCAGGACCGTGGAAAAAGGACTAAGGCCTGGCCGGCTGAGAAGCTGGGGGAGGGTCGCGAAGCACCCCGAGACAGCCGGCACACATTGCAGAACCCCCCAAACAATGGACGGGGGCCAAGGCCACGGGGCAGAGCAGCGAGAGTCCCCGCAACCAACAGAGGACCCTGCCCTCCCCGCAGAGGGGCACACAGCTGAGAGCGGCGGCGCCAGGGGAAGGGGGGAATAGACAATCCCCAGAAGAGACAGATAAGGGTGGGGGGTGGGGGAGACCATACCCCTACACTGGAGAAGCCCACAGACAAGCGGACAGAGGACACAGTAAGGCGCCGAGCACTGCAAACAGTGCAGGGAGCGCGAGGAACGCTGCCCATGAACAGTGAGCACGAGGAGAGCTGAGCTGCCCCTGAAGGCGCACTGAACCCGGAGCAGAAGCGCTGGGGAGCGCGATCCCCCACCGAAGAAGAGCAGCAATCCCACGAGACGCAGGGCCACAGGACCTCAGACACTAGAAGATCCCCAGCACGCACAAAGGAAGGCTCTCCCCCCCACCCCCCCTTGGGGAAGAGGCTTTAGTATAGGCCCAGAGAAAGGCACACACACAGGCCTGACATGGACGGAGAGAGAGAAATGGGGAAAATGACGAAGGGCACGGAGGGAACCCCGCTGGAGATAGCGATAGAGGCGAGACCCCCCCAAACTCAGCAGGACTGCCCTCCGGCACCGACCCTACAAGACATCCTTCAAGCAATAACGAGCTCCAGTGAGCCGCTAGAGACAAAAATAGACTAGATAGGCGTGGACCTGGGCATATATTGCGAGAAGACCACAAACACCTAGCAGAGCGAGTGACGGCAAACATGCGACAGCTGTCAGGTGTCACCGGGTTTTGCAGCCATAAAAAAAGAAGATGGCTGAAATAGAAAGCAAGGTGCGCACTCTGGGCCGAAGACCACGAAAACAGGTCACGGAGGAAGAATATAAGAATCGTGGGACTTCCTGAGAAAGTGGAAGGTGCCAACATGGTGGACTACCTCGAACAGTGGATAAGCAGGGTGGTGGCACCGGAGGGACTGTGTGCATTGTATGCTTTTGAAAGAGCGCATCGAGTGCCGGTGAGGCTGCCCCCGCCTGGCGCGCCCCCAAGAGCTGTGGTTGAAAAGCTCCTCCACTACAGCGACAGGGACCACATCCTTTCAAGAGCCAGACGCAACAGATCTCTAGGTGAACAGCGCAGTTGTGCGAATTTTTCCAGATTTCTCTAGAGATGTCCAGAAGCAAAGAGGAGCGTACCACAGCGTGAAATAAAAGCTCCGCCAACTGGAATACGAATACTCTATGCTCTATCCGGCCAGGCTACGGGTGGTTACGGAGAACGGAGTAGAATTCTTCCATACCCCACGAGAGGCCTAGGACTGGCTAGAGCGCAACCGAGGAGAACTCCCCCTCCAGAACCGAGATGGCAGCGGACACGCGGCAGCAGATCCAGGGGTAGACGGAACAATGGAGACCTGCCCATACCCACGCGGGAATAAGTACAAATTGAACGCCAGAATGTGGTGACGATTAGTGGCAGAGATGGGGAACGATTGTCCCAGAGGAGCGGAGTACAGCAGCAAGAATCGGACTCTGAAAGCTCATCCACAGTATCGGAAGTCCCGAGTTTTGAACTCCAGCACATAACCCCAAGATCAGCTAATGATATAATCTGAGAACATATCGAGAAGGGCGGGAAACGAAGCAAGCTGAGAGACATGATGCAACTGCAGGGCAGGAGGGAGGTAGCGGGACGCCTGAGGGGGCTAACAGGGAGGATAACCTCTATCTCATCAGAACTGGAGGGCGGTTCAGGCTAGGCGAGTACTGAGCCACACCCTCTAACGGACCGAGCAGCGAGGGAGCTGCAGACAGTTGATATTACATGGTTTGGATGGGAGCCACACACCTACTTGTCCTGGGGAGCTTGTTAACAGTTATATAGTTCGGGGGGGGGGGGGGGGGGGGGGTCGTGAGTTGCACCGCTTACTAGAGCTAGGACAGGACGACTGGGAAACTCCTGCGTGCAGAACGGGGGGGGGGGGAACTGGGGAGGAAATGGGGAGTGCCATCGGCCCCTTTCCATGTTAAACATGGACTATAAAATACTAAGTAAAAGCCTAGCAACCCGACTATTCCCCTACACGACGAAGTTAGTGCACCCGGACCAGGCTGGGTTTATCCCGGGGTGAAACACAGCTATCAACATACAGCGGCTCCTAGCTATCATGGACTCATGGGATCACGACATACCTGAGGCAGCGGTGTTCGCAGTGGACATCGAGAAGGCCTTTGATAGCCTTGAGTGGTCCTTCCTCTATGTGGTGCTGGACGCAATGGGTCTGGGGAGGTGGTTTCGTTGCATGGGTGAGACTGTTGTACACCAACCCTACGGCAAGGGTGCGCACAGGTAAAGTGATATCCGAAACGCAGGCGGTACAGCGGAGAACGCGTCAGGGCTGCCCCCTCTCCCCACTGCTGTTTACCCTAGCTATGGAGCCCTTAGCTTCCCGAGCGGGACAGGCCTACAGAGGACTTCTGGTGAGAGGAGTGCAGCACCACATAGCACTATATGCGGACGATCTACTGATCTTCCTCCGAGACCTAGAGGGGGACCTGCAGGGAGCACAGACCATGCTCGGGGAGTTTAGCAACCTGTCGGGACTCAAAGTTAACTGGCAGAAGTCGAAACTATTCCCCATGGTGCCAAACACACCACCGCCCCAGGTATTGAATAACCTCCAATGGGAGCCCCAATGCCCGTCATATCTGGGAGTAAGAATCTACCAGGAAACAGTGGACCTGCTAGAGGGCAATGTGGGCAGCGCAGTAAGCTCTCTGAGAGAGTCTATGGGCTTCTGGGGAACGTTGCCATTGTCTATGGCTGGCAGGGTTGCCCTGCTGAAGATGGTGGCCCGGCCCCGTCTGCTGTACTTTTTCGGCACCCTCCCAGTATAGATACCAAGTACAACGTTTAAGGACCTGGATTCTGTGATCACATTGTTCCTATGGGGAACGGGACGCAGGCGAGTGGCTCCAACCACGCTGAAACGTTAGTCGGCGACAGGAGGGTTGGCGGTGCCACATTTAGAGCTATATTACCTTGCGGCGCAGCTCAACTAGCTGATCTAGTGGCTGGCAGTGGGGCGGAACCCAGAAAGGACCCAATATCCATTAGCGCCGACAGAGGCAGAACAGGCAAAACTGGTACTGCGAGTACGAAGGCAGACAGCACAAGACACTATGGAAACCAAGGTGATCAATAAGTGCTGGTCCAGGTACCTTCAGCGCGCGAACTATAGAATCCCGTACTCACCAGAGTTACGGATGGCACTACTTCAAGGCCTCCCGCACAGAGGGAGCTGGGCGGGTATAGAAGACTGGGAGGAGGCAGGAGTACAGAGAGTGGGAGACCTATACTTTGACTCTGAAATGCTCTCCTTAGAGGACTTTCGGGCAGAATAGGACATGCCCCAGGGTCACTTCCTACAACACAGGGCAATCACCATGAGTATGAGGAAACACTGGGGGACAGGAACAGCGGAGCCACAAGCGCTGGACGGCTGCTGGTATGTCGCCAGGGAGGATATAAACAGTCTCCTGCCTATACAGGGCCATGAACCAAGACATTCAGAAGCCGATGGAGCGATCGCAATGGGAGGAACATCTAGGGATCCCGCTCCCGGAGGAGGCCCGGGAGAGTATAGTCGAGAGAACATTAAAAGCAACCAGAAATGCAAGGTTCAAACTAATTAACTATTATGTCCTACAAAGGGCCTACCTCACTCCGGCACGCATCAGGAAGCACTTCCATGTTGAGGAAGCGGCATGCCCTAGATGTGGGTTTAGAGAGGTACACATACTACACACGTTCTGGGACTGCCCCAAGTGGACTCCATTCTGGGAAGAGGCCCTCCACATCTTAGGAGCAATCGTGAATAAAGAGATCCCGCGCACCCTGGGCTGGTTCCCACATACAGCCAAGACCAAAACAACAGCGAAATTCCAGGATTTGGCGTTAGTACTAGCCAAACGGGAGATCACTAGGAATTGGAAGTCAGCAGGGAGACCAAGGGTTGGAGCATGGAAGCACGAGCTTGAAAATGGGCAAGTGCGGAAGGGAGGATACTATTGGTAGAGGCAGGACAGGGCATAGGCACCATAGACAGAGCATGGGGACAATTAGTAGACGAACGGACGGCGCCCGAGCAGGAACAGGAGCAGCCAACTCTCGACAGCTCCCCACCACGAAACCAGACAGTAGAGGAAGAGCAAGCCAGATAGAGAGGAGACAGGTCCTCCTCAGGAAACCCCTCCACTGACACAAGACACACCCAAACAAAAGATACTTCTGTAGGAATATACTAATCGTCAACCACCTGCGGAGCGAGAGAACAATAGGCGGAAGCGACCCAAGAGGGAGGGAGGGTGTGGGATACTAGTTGAAAAGTTTGAGTATAGAACGCCAGCAATGCATTAAGATATATGTATGTACCGTACAGATTGGTTTGTATGTACTGTGACGGATTTGAAATGCCAATAAAATCTGGTTAAAAAAAAAAAACCAAGATTTCCTTGATTAACTTTACATATGCCCTCCCCACCACCCTGAAACAGGACGACATTTGACTCTTGTGATCTGCAAGCGGGATCAAAAGCCTCCCGCAGCATCCAATTATGCAGTGTTAGTGACTAGAACCTTGGTACTGGGGCATCATCTTTACTGAAACATCTACCAAAAAACTGAGTGCACTGAATCGGGCAGACAGATTTTGTGAATTTCGAGAAGAAATAAAAAAATTAAAAAAACAGCGAGAAATTCACTGATTCCAGCCCACCTTATTTCAAGTGTGTTCTGAATCAAAGATTCTGTGCATCGAATATAATGCTCACAGGTGCCAGAGCTAAGGATATTTTGGAGAGACTGCCACAGCCCTTCCTTCGTTCAATAGCCTTCAATTTGGTTAAGCACTGATGGAGAAAAATCCCTTGGAAAACAGAGGCCAAGACTGCGCGATGACAAGCCCTAAATTTCAAACACAATTTGTGCACCAAGAAACTGCTAAGATGGACTGTTCAGGTTGCCATTTGACTAAAAATAGAAAAAACAAGGAGGTGATTGAGTTAGTTTGTAGATTTATATAGAGTGACTAATCACCCATGAGGGTCTCCAGGCGCTCTCCATGGGCACGGGGAGATTAAGTGGTTTGCCCAGAATCACAGGATGTTGCGCCAATGCCAAGACTCGAATCCAGATCCCCAGCTCCCAAAGTCGACAGCTCCGGCCGCTGCACCATACCCTCCATATTGAAGAATGTAGCACAGCAGATCTTTATTTGCATCGAGCTGGAATAAATACCTTTGCGAGCCTCCTAATTCTTGTGCTCCGAAGTAACTGCAAGATAACACTGCAGTACCTCACAAATAAAACTTTATACACAAAAAAAGCAAGCTCATAAAACATGGATAGTGAAAGCAGTGAATGGTGCGACTCTAGAAGAGGGTAAGGGTGCTTTGTAACATTCTACCAAAAAAGGCACGTTTGGAAGGTGGGTGTGAATGGACGGTGACCCCTTTCTATTTAGAGAGAAAGGACATTGCCCACTTAACCAAATGGAGGAAAGGGTGAGTAGCTTTAATGTGACCTTAACAGTGGAGTCATCCTTTACCTTAGCACAATATATGTTGGCACACAAATACGGCACACACTTTAAATTGGGCTTCTCCGGTTGCTTTTTAAATGCCACACACAATGTCAAATAATGGCAATTAAGGAAAGCTACTGTTGTAGATTCCAATAGCCTGCAGAGGAATGTGCCCACCATTTACCCTTCCAAGGCTGTAAAAGCAGGTTAGTGGTCCAGATAGTCGCTTTGTGCTAATTTCTGGATAGATGTAAATGGGATGAGGTAGGCCCTATTTTGGTACTTTCTCTTCAAGAAATGCTTTTAAGAAGCAAGGGCATCTACCTCTATCCAAGGCCACAGAATTAAATTAAAGTCTATGAGACACTGATCCTTGAAAGTTGTTGGATAACCACGGGCTATTCAACTTATTTTATTTGGGGACACACACACGATACGACCACCCTGAACCAAAAATAAACATCCCTGCTCTACAACGAGGACACCGTGCGTGAAAATAAGTAGAGACCTTCAACACAAAGCGGAAGCAACAAATGGTTTTATTAAATGGAAGTAAACATCTCACACTTAGATGCACTCCTAATTTCTTATACTGTTTATTACCTCAAAGTTCTTTAACCTCTCTTAGCCACGAAAATAGATGCCTTTTCACTTTTAAAAAGTTGGCATTTTTTAATTTTGATGTTGAGAGTGTAGTGACAATACAGATCTCTTTGAAAGTATGTTTGTGTCCTTAACATTACAGTTGTAAATTATTCTGCTATATGTTGCGCAATTCTGCGTGATTATTCCTACTTATTATTTCTGCTTAATGCCATGCCTCGAGTCTCACTCGATGGGATTTGGTCCATTATAAGAGGAATACAAATAAATTAAAGAAAAACCTAACACAGCTTTTGGTTCTATTTTATGTACAATGGCATATCACTCGGAATGAAAATTAAAAAGCTGGAGTCAGGGAACGGGTTTTTAGCAAAGACTTCTTTTAAGCCACAATTGGAGTTTTACATAGTTTAAAAATCTCCCTGCAGGGCGCCCTAAAGTCGGACAGCAACATTTTCTGGACGACCTCTCTGTGGGTCCTAGGCACTCTGCTTTGCAGTGCAAGTTGCATTATTCATCTCTAGTGTCTGACGCTTGGATCCAACCCAGACCAACTTTACTGTGAAATCTCATATTCCAACATAGTTTAGGTGAGATCCCACCACAGATAAGAGGATATTTTAATGTGTGAGAGCTGGGATTTCGGTTTATCCGGTTTTTTTTTTTTAGTCAGTGGTAATGTTTTTTAGTCAGTGGTAATGTTAGTTTTCTAACCTGAGACTTTCTGAATCCCCAGGCATTTGAGAACAGCAGCAACAGAAGGTTCACTACAAAGTTCAACAGTTACTACATTATGATGTCCGCCCTACCTCTCTACTGGCGTGCAAATCCAAAGACTTCGCCACTATTTTCTTCCATTACAGAGGAAGACTTACTCAAGATCATCAAAACAATACCCTAAAACCACGTTCTTAAAAAATTGTTAAAATGCATGGAGTGGCTGAAAGTAAATTAAATAACGGAAGAATTGTCATTTTAATCAAGGCAACCCTACCTAAAACAGTTAGAGGAAGCGAGTTCCACCGTGCAAACATAGCTTTTATTTTTAAAAGTAAAGTGGCAAAATTGAGATCATATAAATCCTCAATCTTTGAAGAGTATCTACTCCCCAAATATCTCTTCAGCTGATCATTTACACAGGAGACCATACCTGGGAGTAATCTATCCGAATTGCAGCCACTGAGAAAAATTTCAGGTTTTTTTCTTTTGATTTGATCACCCCCAAGCTCCTTATATAAAGAAAAAGTCTCAAAGTCCTTCTCCTGCGAGTACCCATTAGTATCAAGACAGCATTATATCATCGGCATATAATGTTATCTTACCCGTTTGTGCAATGGGAGGACAAATATCTCCATTCTCCCTAATCGCCAATAGCTTAAAAAAAAAAAAAAAAAAAAAAAAAGAAGACCACCACAGAACCGGTGATAGGGGACATACCCGCCGGGTGCAATGATGAACTTGTAGTCTCCCAACCTCGATAGCAATAACTATGATACAGGCTTCAGCATTCTGATACATCATATATTGTATTGTAATTGTATTGTAATTGCATTTATATAGCGCTTACTACCCCTGACGAGGCGTCGAAGCGCTTTTTCGGCGAGTAGCACGCTACTCCGGGACCCATAGAGGATTAGTGTTGAATTAGTATAGTGAAACATGCAAGTACATTTTAAGTGATGGATAGGTTAGGCAGTTATTTGGATTTGGAATGATAGCAGAAGGATAGAGGAGGAAAAAAAGGTTTGTATTTATATAGCGCTGGTTACCCCTGATGGGGTGTTGAAGCATGCTACTCTGGAAGCCCATCAAGGATTAGTGGTGAATTAATATGGTGAAAATATGAAAGTAGTTTCAGTGGTGGATATTAGTCAGTTATTTGGAGTGAGAAGGATAGCGGAGGGATAAAAGGGAAAAAAAGGTTTGCATTCATATAGCACTTGTTACCCCTGATGAGTGTTGAAGCGCTTTTCTGGCGAGTAGCACGCCACTCCGGAACCCATTAAGGATTAGTGTTGAACATTAGTCTAGTAAAAAATGAAGTATATATAACAACATCTTGATCTTCGAAGGAACCCCAAACTTGGCAAAAATACAGAAGTGTTTCCCAGACCACAAGGTCAAATGCCTTTTCTGCATCCAATAGGAGAACTATAGCAGGAGTATTATTGGCTGAAAAATAGTCGAACGCCTAAATAGCTAAATAATGCGTATTTGTACGCAACAGTCGTCTGGCAATGAAACCATTCTGGTCCTGATGAATCAATCTTGCCGCTATCGAGTTACATCTATCAGCCAATAGTTTCATAATGGTTTTATAATCTGAATTTGACAATGAAATTGGGACAGTAAGAGTTTGGATGTTCACCATCTTTTCATTTTTTTTTTTTTAAAAAGCTAACCACCTTCCCCTTCCTTTTTTTAGCCACTGCGCGTTTTAACATAATTTAAGAAAGTGGAGTCTGTTTACATCATTCATATAGCAAAATAAAACCACTAAACTAGCACTAGACACTCTATATCAAGAATTGGAGAACGGTGGATTAGCACTCTCTAATTTGAAGGATTATTATTTTGCACAGTATATGTCCAGATTTAATGTGATAATGTGACACTTAGATCAGGAGAAATTGTTTTAGAACGATTTTATTCGGTTGATTCTCAATGAATACGAGATCCATGATGTGCTAAAATTAACAGTCACCTAAAAGAAGTTAGCAATAAAAACAGGTTTTTTTTTAGGAAACGCAAGGAAGTCTATGAAAGATATGCAATCCCCCATATTAATGCTGTTACACCTTTGGCAGAATTATCAGGGGACGCTGGTGCTAATTTGGATCGAGACGTAGTGCAAAAGCGGGAGAGTTGGGTTCAGTAAGGTGGCAGATCTTTTGATCTGAGAAAGGTGTAAGAGCATGTTGGAAATTTGTTAATCAGTTAAAGCTAATTTTTTGCTCCTCACCTTTTGAATTTTGGTCAGTATATTTAGTAATTTAGGAAGTGGGCAGACAAAGCTAGCTCCCATATGGTGGATAGCTCTGGGATATGATCCTACCACTCTATTAGCTCTCAGATAAAAAAAAAATATATATATATATATATATATATATATATATATATATATATATATATATATATATATATATATATAGCAATGGAAGTGGCTTAATCCCTTAATCCTTATTACTTCAAAGGTGGTGAACGCAATTGATCCCCACAATAGGGGAATTGGTGGTGAAAATAAAGCAATTAAGAAGCAAAGAGTGGTTGTACGCTCTTCGCTTGGTGGGGGGGTAATAGGAAATTCGATAAATTGTGGGGACAGTTTATAGTAAAAACCTCTGAGTAGGACAAAGGTTGGGTGTTTTTATGATAGCGCTTTGATTAAATTCGTTCTTTGTAATAATGAAATGTGTGGTCTTAAGGCTGATCGATTTATAGTGATGAAATGTGATTTGCATATGCATTTTACTGCTGGTGTGAGTATGATGATTTGATGCTTTTGTAGCAGCTTTGAATCTCAATAAAAAAAACATTTTTTTATACTCGAACCCCTTGGTGACATTGCAAAAGACCTTCACACTCACATGCTTCCACACTGGAAAAAAAACTGGTGAATCTCTCTCTGCGCCAAGGAACATTACCAGACAGCCTCAAAACTGAACACCTCACCCCTCTATTAAAAAAAACCCTCTGCAGACACCAAAGAACTCAACAACTAACGCCAGATCTCCAACCTGCATTTCCTCTTGAAAATCATTTAAAGACGTATAGCGGAGCAAGGCACCCAACATATCAAAAACAACAACCTCCTAGACTAATTCCAATCTGGTTTCAATCAGGGCTTCAGCACAGAAACCACTCTATTAAAGGTGCTCGACGACAGATACAGACAACCTTTGCCTTCTGATCCTTCTCGACCCATCATCTGCCTTTGAGACGGTCAACCACCATCACGCTAGTAGACACTCAAAAATCGAATGGGCATTGATGGTATGGGCCTGAAATGGTTCGCTTCATTCCTCATGGGCTGATCACAGCGAGTAAAAATTGATGACCATCTCTCCCCACCGACTCCGGGGTGGGGGGGGGGGGAAGGGAAGGGGGTCAATGAGACCATCCTTGCTTCAACCCTTTTCAACCTAAACATGGAGCCACTGAGTCCTCAAGAAGTCAGGGATCTTCCATCACCAATGTGCAGATGACAACTGCATCTAGAGGTCACCTCATAAAACGATATCTTGCAGCTTGCTACCAGCCTAAATTCGGTTCACAACTGGATGACCTCTCATAACCTGCAGCTAAACCCTTTTAAAACTGAATTTCGCCCCAACTCCCCTTCGAATTCAACACCTCTGCTGCAATCCTGGATGGACACATACAACATCTTCAACAGTAAACCGACCATTGTGGACAGTGCCAAGTCTCTGCGGGTCATCCTAGGCAAAAGACTCAACCTACATTCTCAAATAAGCACCATGGCCAAAAACGCGTGTGTTGTATTCTCTCCCATTTATTTCCCTGTCTTCTCTTTTCCATTGGACCCTTCTGCCTCCCCCCTTCTTTCATTGTTCTGACCCTTTCCTTAGAATGTTGTCAGGGTTTTAATGCGCACTCCCGGAGCCCAACTGTGATTTCTGGGTTATGGAGGTTGACGAAGGAACTTAAACTGAATAAAGCTTTGAACCCTACTTTGTGCAAGTTTCTTCATTACAGGTTGCTGCCAAGTACATAGTCTGTGGGAAATCCACTGTTTCATCCCAGAACTAGATCTTAAATCTCTTGCTCATACACTGGTGCTCTCCAGAATAGACTATTGTAACTTTCTTCTGGCCGGTCTCCCCAAAACCCATATCACCTCCCTCCACCCCCCAAAAAATAATTCTGCACTCCCCAAAAATGACCACATTATCGCCATGCTGACCACCCTCTGAGGGTTCCCAATTGAACCAAGAGCCATCTACAAGACTGCCTGCATCATCCATAAAGCCCTGCACACATCAACTCCCCGTTACTTAGAGGACAAACTCAAGCTATCAGTTGGCTCCAGACCGCTGAAGAAATGTATCTTGAACCCCTGCCTTTTAAAAGGAAACGTCTGACGCACAATGCTCCTCGGGAAGAGCAACAAGAATCTGGAATACACTACCTGCAAATCTGCCACCTCTACCATGCGTGGCCCACGCGGGTAAGCGCAGTGAGGCGGGGGAGTAGACAGATGACTAGGTAAACTTACATTTAAGAAAACAAAAACCACTTACCTTTCGCTCACCAGCGCAAGGCAAGCGGTTTTCGTTTTTTTAAATTTAAGTTTACCTCGTTATCGTCGGTCGACCACTCTCCCCGCTCTTACCTGCACGGGCCCGCGCCCAACCACTACCTCACTGACGACTTCCAAAACGGACTTGAAAGCCCTTCTCTTCCAAGGGTACTTTAGCTAAAACAATGTCATCAACTTTTGGCACAGACCCCTATACTACCTGAACCTTTCTACGGCTGCATACTACCTAAAAAATTTCACAGCCATATGTACCTTCGTACGTGTATAGTACTTAAAACTTTGAGGGTTTTGTACATTCTGTTTTATGTAATGATGTACCTTCTTATATTATCAATCCTTAGTAATTATTTATTGTTGCATCGTCGATGTTAAACCATCAATAACTTCCATGTAAAGAAATATTTGCCCTGGAAAGCGCTCTGGCACCTTTGGGTAATGTCCGTGCTAAATATGCATATACAAATAAATAAACTTGCATCGGAGCAAAGTTGCTCAGAAAGTCTATGGCACCTCAAGCCCAAGCAATACTTTAGCTGAGAATATGTGATGTAAATGTGTGTGAAACGGAAAGTTTGGGTGGAGTTCTAGGTCTCAGTCGCAAGTTACTCAATTAACAGATTATGGTTAATTACTTACTGAGCCGGAAAAAGAGTTCAGCTGGGCACACTGGGGACCTGCTGTGCTATACACCGAATCCCAACCCCCTGCAATGGTTGTGGAAAACAAACCGTAATATGAACATTTAACGGACCCCGCTTCAGCGTTGCACAGGTCAGTGGGCACCACAAACAGCCCCTCCGCCGCCCCTAGGCAATCAGTAAAGTGGTACTTAAACGTCACGTCCACCCTAAGCATGCAGCCGGCCTCGTGTATATTTGTAACACACGCCTGCCTCGCGTACTCCCCGCCTCCCTTGCAGAACCCACCGCTCCCTTCCGTGGACTCGGCTCTTACTTTGCCCGCGGTGTCCATGCTGCTTTTCGCTTGGTGACTGCGAGGAACGAAGTGGTCAAGTGGGCCGAGGGGAGGAGAGAGACTTGAACTTTGAAGAAGGTAGGGTGCGCGCGCAGCTTTCGACATCAGCGCTTCCTATTGGCCAAAAGAAACACGCTGCAGAACCTTCCCCAGACTACGCTCTCTCCGTCAGCGCAGTGTATGTTCGTTTTAAACAGGGTTATGATGTCTTTCGCTCGGAGCCCGCTGCCAATTGATAGTCCCATGCGTCTATCTCAAATAAACCAGTCGTCTTCTGAAACTTTAGGAAGTTCCTCTTGTAGGTTTGAAACAGACATGCATTTTAGAATATTCTATGAGCCTAAGCTGCTCAGCGGGTTGTTAATGTTTTTGAATTTTAACCATAGGGCGCCATCTGTTGACAGCCATTGGGCTAACAAGTGACTTCGATGGCACTGTATTTATTTATTTATTTATTTATTTATGCGTTTTTAGGTCTCGGCCTGCACCAGCGCTTGCGCTGGTCTGGCCGAGAGTTTTAGTAAGCGGGTTTTGGAAGTGCAAACCCACTGGCTTTCGGCTGGCGACCAGCTTGCGTTCACGATGGGCGTGCACGCGCGCAGCTGCCATCTGGGTTTCCTATCTCTTCCTCATTTCCTCGTCATGGCTCATTAACTCTCTGGACTCTGATGTTTCAATCGCAGCAGCAGCTCACATTACCAACTGACGGCCCTGGACTACAGTCACATGAAAAACAACAGCGATTAGCATTGAAATGCAAGCTTTTTTTGTCTAGTTAGAATATTGCTTCGGTGGGTTGATTTCACCTTATATCGCTATTTGTTTTATATTGGGAGTCACAACCTAATTACCAGTATTTTTGTCTCACTGTTTTTTTAAAAAATATTTATTCGCGCAAAGCACAAAGCTATATTTAAGGTTACTTTTTCCGCGTCACTTCTTCACTCTATTTAAACTCCACACCCCCACTCTTATTGTCTCTCTCCTTCTCTCTCTCTCCCCTCTCTAATTCTCTCTCTACTAAATTAACTCTCCCCTCTCTATCTTTTTTAGCCTTTCATTCTCTCTCACCCCTTTATCTGTTTCTCTTTCAAACTCCTTCATTCACTCTCTCTCCACTTCTTTCTCTCTCTCTATCCCGCTCCACTCTTTGTTCTATGTACACCCTTTCTCTCTCTTTTTCTCTCAGCACCCTCTCTAATTGGGCATTATATCTTCACTCTATCTCTCACTCGGCAACACCACAGCATCACTCAGCATCACCACAGCATCACTCAGCGCAACCACAGCATCAATCAGAGCCAGCACAGCATCAATCAGAGCCACCACAGCATCATTCAGCGCCACCACAGCATCATTCAGCGCCACCACAGCATCATTCAGCGCCACCACAGCATCACTCAGGGCCACCACAGCATCACTCAGGGCCACCACAGCATCACTCAGCACCACCACAGCATCACTCAGCACCACCACAGCATCACTCAGCGCCAAGACAATATCACTCAGCACCACCACAGCATCACTCAGCACCACAGCAGTATCACTCAGCAAGACCTGAGTATCATTCAGCATCACCTCAGCATCGTCTCCGCAACAGTCACCACTACCACCTCAGCATCACTCAGCACCACCTCAGCCTGCTCTCGGAATCTGGCATCTGTTGATTCTCCCCTAGCGTCTGGCCGCTACTAGTGTTATAATACAGGTACTAGTTCCCAACCTTCACCCTCCGATTGTTTATGCCCCCTCAAAAAAAAGCTTTAACAAACAACCATTGCAATAGGCAGAAACAAGTTGCCAGCATTGCAAGAACAAAAGAAAACTGAGGACATTTTTTATTGTAAATACTTTTTTTAATATGGTTGTTCAGTTTTACATAATGCCTTCTTGGTCATATATAAAGTAACAAAAATGCTCCTGACACTTTTTTATTATAACTTTTCAGCATGCTGCACAGCAGCCACACTTCTCTACAGCACAGCTTGAAGACATTGGCAAAGTCAATAGCTCTGGCTAAACACTTATAAGGCCCCAAAGGCGAGACCTATTGGCTATGCCAATGCTTGTTATATAGCACGGACTTTACCCGAAGGTGTCAGAGCGCTTCACAATAGGGACAGTAACATTACATGAGGAGAAGGTTACAAGTGAGCATAATACAAAAGCAAGCGTTACATTGCATGAGGAAAAAGTGACAATTGTGCAGATAACCAAACAAACCAGATACAAAAGAGGTATACGTTCCAAGAGGAAAAAGTGACAAGTGTGCATGATACATGAGATACAAAATACAAATCGAGGTATAATACTGCAATAAGTGGCAGTCACTCAGAACACACAGGGAAGGCACTTCTATAGGCATGGAGTACAGAATTTCCTATAGTGGAAGAACTTCCTTGAGGGAGTAGAGAGGGCGTGAATTAAATAGGGGACTTAAAATGAAGGGCACACACACATAAAATCCAACACAGCACGCAAGGGTGAGGAATGTCAGGAAAAAGTACAAATTTACAATGAAGAGCGAACTTCCTAGAGGGGCCTGAGAATGAAAGTATTAGTTCTGAAAGTGTCTTTGGAAGAGAAGAGATTTGAGGTCAGCTTTGAAGATCCGGGTAGAGGCGGTGGCACGGAGCAATGGGGGAAGCGAGTTCCAGATTCTCACCGCATTGCCTGAGAAGGATTGCACCATCGATCTTTCCCTTTTGAAGACGGGGGCTCAAGCAGAAGCTTTTCCGCATTGCGAGAAGGGCGAGAGCCACCGGACAATTTCAATTTATTCGCCAGGTAACGAGGGGAGGACGTGTGTAAGGCTTTGTGTGTGATGCAGGCAGTTTTGTAAATAGATCTTGCCTCGATCGGAAGCCATCGAAGAGAGGACAGGATAGGAGTGACGTGGTCGCTTCGTTTAGACCCTGAAATGAAGCGAGCTGCTGAATGGAGGATGGATTTGAGAGGGGAGATGTGGGATTTGGGTAGGCCCGTCAGGAGAGAATTGCAATAATCCAGTCTTGAGAGAACCAGAGATTGTACCAAGGTTTTTAAGTCTTTCTCCGGGAAGAACCGACGGATCCCCCATAGCAGGCGCAACTGGTAACGAGCGTTTTTAGCAATAGAGTTGATGTGGGAGATTAGGTTGAGTCTTTTGTCAAGAATGACACCTAGGGA
Organism: Calotriton arnoldi; assembly: GCA_963921515.1. Taxonomy (NCBI): domain Eukaryota; kingdom Metazoa; phylum Chordata; class Amphibia; order Caudata; family Salamandridae; genus Calotriton; species Calotriton arnoldi. Next base: position 4,711,590 of record CAWUFW010000319.1, read on the forward strand.
TTTAGCACTGTCGACAATGATGGGTTTGTTGTTGAGTAGGTTCAGCTGATCCATCCAAGATTGAACAGGAGGAGGTGAGAGAGAGGTAGAGAGGAGGAGGAATTCAGTTTTGGCGGGATTCAGAATGAGTTGGTGAGCTAACATCCAGTTGTGAATAGAGTTGAGAGTAGAGTTGAGTAGGGAGAGATCGTGTGCGGAAGACACCTTAAGGTAGATTTGAGTGTCGTCCGCATAAAGATGGTAATGGATGCCAGATTTGCTTAGAAGGTTCCCTAAAGGTTCCAGGTAGAGATTAAACAAAGTGGGTGCCAGGATAGAACCTTGAGGGACGCCTTGACCTACGGCCAATGGAGATGAAAGACTGTTCGCTATCTTGATCATTTGGGATCTGTCCGAGAGGAAAGAGGCAAACCATTTGAGCACTGTGCCATCCAATCCCATTCTCTGTTGAAGAGTGTTGAGGAGGGTGCTATGATTAACAGTATCAAAGGCTGCAGAGAGGTCTAGAAGAATCAGAAGACACGATTCCCCAGAGTCGAGTATATGCAGCGCATGTATATAGGGAGAGCTGCCCAACGGAAATTATTTTTAACTATTCAGTTTTATTGATGAGTGAAATCAGTCTGTACTAGTGGGATTATATGTATAATAAGGTTAGAGAATGTAGAGTGTAGAACTGTATAATGCAGTATTAGAATGTGTATTTATGCCTTTTCATGGAATGTCGTTTGACCTGCTGCTGGTAACATAACATACTTGTCAGGGCACAAGTCCTAAAAAAAGAAGTGGGGGGGACTAACCTAGTTATTCAGAATGCAAGTGGCATCACGGCGCGTGCCATCGCGGCACGTGACATCACGGCGCGTGACATCACAGGAAGTGGCATCATAAGAAGTGACATCAGATCTTAAGCCCTCACATATGTTTAACATGTCCATCATGAGTACATTGGAGCATATTTCAAGTATATAGGGAAACACTCCTGATTTAGGCAGAAGATTCACACTTTTGTAAGCTACACATAAAACAGTGTTGCCTTTTGTCAGCGTAAACTTCCTCTACCCATAGTGCTTTAAAAGAAAAAATAGTGGTACTTAAATTATTTCAACGCCTCCTCAGGGGTAGTAAGCACTATATAAATTACATTTATTTTGTGTAAATACAGAGAAAGACCAACACATCTGACATTCTTACAGTGAATGCATATCTTGTAAACAGGGACTGAACAAAGTGAAAAGCTGCCTCTCTTAAGTATGTGTGAAGTGCTAACAAGGTGTGAGCCTTTGTTTACCCTCTGCTGCATTTGCATCTAGGTGTGAGGCTCCTGACTGCTCCCAGCCAGGAGACTCTAACAAAAGGAGGCCCGATGACCCCTCAGATTCGGTCTTTGTTATGGGCCCAGCAGGAGTCTGAACTAAGAAAGCCCCCTCCCTGCCTGTACGTTTTGCGGATCAAAGCAGACAAGAAAATGCAGGCGCTGCTGAATGTGTCCCGGTGTTTGCAAATTACACCGGGACGATTTCAGCATATTTTTCAGTGAGGCCCAACTTCTTGACAAGGTGGACAGTGTCCACCCTGGGAAAATAGGTGGACGCTGTCCACCCGCGTGTACCTCCGACTCGTGCCCTGCTTTGTATGTATGGAGTTACTTACGAATAAAAGGAATTATTCTACTACTTCCTGGTGTGTTGGATCACTACATCTTTTGGTGACGAGATGGGATTTTGAAGTTTACTTGATTTTGGCAATCTCTGCCAGGAATATTCACGTTGTGCACGTTGCACATTGCATTTGGAATTTGTGGATTCGACAAACAAAGCAAGGAAACCATTTGGATTCATTGTTCAGCTTTTGTCAAACATCATTTGACCTCTCTTGGGCACTGGCGCTGTAATTACAGTTTATTTAATCCAAAATTAAGAGTCGCTTAGTATTTAGACAGCTTCCAACTGAAGTATCCCAACCGCTGACATTAGTAAGTCGCGGTACTCGGCACGGGACTCCAAGCGCTTGGAGAATTTGGAGAACGCTGCCTCGCTCTATGCTAATTCGAGCGTGTTTCTCTGCAAATGTCATTATCTACTTGAGACATCACGCACAGGTCGTTTACATTCAGAAGCAATGAACGCTGTTCTTGTAAAAGTCACGTACGTGCAGCAATTTTCATATTTTTGGGGGAGTTCACCAGTGTAAATCAAGTGCCCGATTTTGAGTGGTCAACACAATGAAGCAGTCATTATTTTGTTATGGAGGGGAAGGGAGATTCACTGAACTAATGGTAAATAAAGTGTTTATTACCTATGAATTTGTGTTGTTGGCTTATTGCAAGGATGTGTACAGCGTAAAACTACAGTGCAGGCTTTTTACTTTGTGCATACAGTAGCAGTATTTTTTTCCATAAAGCAACCGTACTGTGAAAAGTTTACAGTCATGTCTACACCTAAAAGTGGTCCAGCATCAGGTGGCAGGAGAGGATCAGCTTTACATTTAAATTCACCTAAAGAATTTTTAGCCACACTCGGAGAACCTGCAGTTTTATGGAATGACTGGATGGAATATTTCCTCAATTTTATTGCCAATTTGGAAGATGTGGGTGATGCATTAATGGCTGATATGAAGAAAGAAATCCTTATGTATTGTCTAGGACCAGAAGGCTCATGTATATACAGTGAATTGCAGAAACCTGATAGATCAGGGGGTATATGGACGTATTCAAAGCTGCTATTTTTGATCTTGATGATCACTTTTCTCCTTCAGTGTGCATTGCCATCACCAGACATGCTTTCTTTCAAAGTAAGCAAGAGAAACATGAAAGTATTGAAGAGTACGTTTCAGCCCTAAAGAAACTAGCAAGTGCTTGCAGATTTGGTTACCTACATGACGAACTGGTACGTGACCAAATTGTTATGTATACCAAGAATAAAACTATGCAGGAAAAACTATGGGTTGAAGGAGAAGGAAGTCTCAAGGACATCATTGCCATGGTGAAAAAGGTAGGATTATCAGAACGTTGTGCAAAAGCCACTTTATCACAATAGAAAAAAGAAAGTAACTTGGTAGGAAAAATATCTGATAGTAAAAAAAAGTGGAGGACAACAAAGTGGACACTACGGTGATTGCAAAGGATATAAAAAGAAAGGAGAGAACAAAGATTTTAAGAGAGAACTATAATGTTGTGTGTTACCAGTGTGGTAGTCTTACACACTCGGCTAAGTATGACAAATGCCCAGCAAAACTTGCAAAGTGTCTGGAGTGTGGTATCATTGGGCATTACACCAGGGTATGCAGAAAGAAATCCAAGTAGAAGTCCAGTACCAAGGATGCATGTGTGAAAGAAAGTGAGGAGGAAAATTCCTCAGATGCAAGTGAAGAGGAAACAAGCGTGGGATATAATCGTTAGAAAGTGATTTTAAATATCACAGGAGAGGGATCTAGTAAACCCTTGTGTTGGGTATCATTAGGGGGAATCAGGTTACAGCTTGCAGCAGACTCTGGTTCTCCTTACACCATTATAGCCAAGAATGTGTGGGAAAAACATTTTATTAAGAATATTGGTATCCTGCTGGAACCGCCGGATCTCTCACCTGAAAGCTACACTGATGAGAGGATAAATATCTTAGGCTACAGAGAATTGGTATTTAGATACAAAGATAGACGTGGTTTGTAAGTTATATGTTGCCAAAGAAGGGCATTCTGTCCTTGGATGTAGGGACCAAAAAAAGCTGCACATAATACTAGATCCCAACAGTGCGGAATAGGTATTGATAGCATGTGAGAGTGAAGACACTAAGAAATGGGTGTTACAAGAGTTCCCCACAGTATTTATGGGGAAAATTGGAAAACTCAAAGGATTTACGCACCAAATACAACTCAAAGAGGGAGCCACACCCAAGGTGCACAAAGCCTATAATATACCATTCATTGTCAGAGATAAGGTGAAAACAGAATTGGAGAAGTTACTCAAATCTGACATAATTGAACCTGTGAAAGCATCTGAATGTGTTTCTCCATTGGTCGTAGCCCGAAAATCCAACGGAAATATGCACCTATGTGTGGACTTAAGGTGGTTGAACAATTATATTTTAGTAGATCAGTTTACGGTTCCCAGAAATAACGAAATGCTTTCACTTACAAGACAGGCTAGGTGGTTTTCCACATTAGATTTGTCCACTGCATATCACCAAGTTGTTTTGGAACCCAAAAGCAGACTGTGAGACAGACAAGGCCCGCTCCCTGAACTCAATCCATGGCCCCTAAGAAGCCCTAACCCTAAACCCAAAATCAACCCTCACTTACCTCTTTCTCCCCAGCACGACGAACGGCTGCAGCAAATCCTTCTCTGTAAAAAAGAAGAAGAAAGGGTTAACATCTTCAGTGAGGAGCCACTGACGAAGGAAGAAGGCAGGACTACATACACTAACGGCCAATCGCAAAGGAGAGTGGGGAGACAGGAGAGGACAAACAGATTGGAGGAGAGGAAGAGGGGGCAGCACCCGGAAGACGCCGAGAAGAACAGCGTGGAGCCAAACTGCGTTCAAAGAGAGGAGAGCCAGACCAGTTCTACCGAGGTCATCGGAGGTGCCGTGCGGCGAAACGAAGACAGAAGACCAGCTCACGAAGACGACGACACTCCAGAAACCTGGAGTGAAGAGTAGTGGTCGCCCTGGGAAGCGTGATTCCCCCTCCACAACTCAGGAGAGTTGCGGCTTTCCTGGTACGTGAGTGTGAAGGGAGGGGGAGACATAAGGAACGGTTCGAGAAAGATGGAAAGGGGGCGAACCGAGACTGGCGGGAATTGAGGGGACAGATGGAGGCACTGTCCTTATTATGGGAATGGTGATGTCCAGAGAAAGCAACCTTGCCCAGGGAAATTCTTTTTAGGACCATTTCTTTTTCTTTTGAGTTCTGGTTGAAATTCTTTTACTTTTCGTTATCCGTTGGGCATAGAGGGCATCATAAAAAAGGGAAAAGGGATGTCCTGATGAAAATGAAACCCTAGATTGGGATTGAAAGAAAGACCAATCAAGAGCATTTAAGAAGACACATAGCAAGAGGGGCGCAGTTAGCTTCAAATCATAGTTGATAGTAGAATAGGCAAAGCACGATTTCACATGATCTTCTTGTGCACTTCCCCATCTTCAAAAACCCAGTAAATAAAACAGGATATTCAGTATAGGAATAACTAGATAACCCAATAGAAAGGGGGTTATGATTTACAATTCTCACTAGAAGGAGCTTTTCCCTAACACCCATGGGTGTGGTGATGGTCTCTATCCCTCATAATCAAAATACCCCAGATCTTTTACTTACCTTGCTCTCCGTGTATTTTCTCCTGGCAAACCAGGGACGACGCACCACGGAAGCCCGAACCTAAAACAAAGAAACAAAGAAGAAGATTACCATTGGAAGGAGAAGAATTCAGAGGCCATAACAGCAACCACAAGATTATTTTGTTGTCCCCTCTAAGACGTTCTTCTTGCATTTTGTTCTATCAAGCCTACCCAAGAAAATAAAATAAACGCCAAGATAGAGAAACACATTCGGCCTCCTAGATTTGTTTTTTGCCCATCCCTCCCACACCGACATCTTGCAACTTTCTGTACACCTTTCGGATGGTACCAATTCAAACGCATGGCGTTCAGATTGGCGTCAGCCGCTGCGTTATTTCAGAGACTAATGTCAAAGTTGTTCAGTCATATACCTGATGTCACGATCTTCCAATACGATATTCTAAAAATGGGAAAGAACAGAACGCACCATGATGTCATTCTCAGCCAAGTACTTAGTATTCTCAGGAACAATGGTTTGTCTGCTGCAGAAAGCAAGTGCAAGTTTTCAGAAAATGTGGTTACGTATTTTACGCGTGAAATATGTGATAAAGGGATAAAGCCAAAATCTAAGTTAGTAGAAGCAATAGTGAATGCACCTGCTCCCAAATCCAAGGATATACTTAGATATTTCATTGGTTTGGCTGAGTTCTGTTCAAAGTTTGTTAATCATTTTTCACAGAAGACCCATGAAATGCGACTTCTGATGAAGAAGCAAGCCGCATTTCTTTGGAATGAAACATGTCAAAAAGTATTTATTGAAATAAAAAAATGCCATTAGCAATGCCCCAACATTGCAGAGATTCGATCCTTCAGCTGATAGGTATGTCACTACAGTTGCTAGTGGTACTGGGTTGGGATGAGTTTTGTCTCAAAAGTCAGAACAATGGAAAGAGGTGGTGATCGCTTTTGCTCCTCGATCTCTATCCCCTACGGAAGAAAAATATTCCGTCATAGAGAGAGAGGCTCTAGAGTGTGTTTGGGCAATAGAACACTTTCGTAAATTCATTTGGGGTAGAAAATTCACCCTTTTATCAGATCACAAGGCATTAATTACTAACCACAGAGGGACTTTCAAGGGCTTCTGCGAGCATTGCAAGATTATCCACGAGTCTCCAGGATTTTGTGTATGAAGTGCAGTATGTACCTGGGGTAAAAAATGTGACTGCAGATTTTCTGAGCAGATTATCCTTACCGCTCAGAGAAGTGGATCAGGACTCTTGGAGTGATTATTGTTTGGCCGGGATAATTTCAAGTACCGGCAGCTTGCAAAAAGAAGAATGGGATATGGCGTATAATGAAGATGAAATTTTAAGGAAGGTAGAAAACAAAATTGTCAATAGATGGAAGGAGGATCGAAAGAGAGAATGGGAAAGAGAATTACGGGCTTTTTGGGAAGTAAGAGATGAACTGAGTGTGGATGCAGAGTTCATTTACAGTGGAGAGAAAATTATACCACCCAAGAAAATGCATGAAAAAGTTATTCTTATGGGTCATGAAGGGCATCCTGATCACCCGTACCAAAAGAAACATAAAAGCACTATACTGGTGGCCCAGAGTGGACTTAGACATTGAAAGATTTGTTAGAGCATGTGTAGAATGTGACAATGCTGCCAAATCCCAAAAGTCACTGGATCCTCTCATGTCTGCATTAGGATGTCCTAGGTTGCCACGGGAAGAGATTGAATTGGACGTTATGGAACCAGAGGTATGGCATGATGGTTCATGCAAATACATTTTAGTCCTTTGGATCTTGCTTCACTGGACTTGGTCATGGCAAAAGTAAAGTCGGGCTCCCCTATTGATCCTGCCCCTCCTTTCCCTCTGATTCTAGCTGCCGACACCATCCGTCCGGTAATCCTTGATCTGGTCAACTCCTCCATCTCCTCTGGTACTGTTCCTCCCGCATGGAAGTGTGCTCTGGTAAAGGCCCTCTTAAAGAAACCTAATCTTGACCAGTCCAACCTAGCCAACTTTCGCCCCATTTCGCTCCTCCCTTGGATGAGTAAGATTCTGGAAAAGCATATAAATTCTATTCTAGTAGAATTTCTAGAATCCAACGAGCTCCTTCACCATTCTCAAACTGGTTTTCGTCCTCGACAAGGAACCGAAACTGCTCTTCTGGCTGTAACCGAGGAGGCGAGGCGGATACTGGATCAGGGAGGCAAGGCAGCGATCATCTTACTTGACCTCAGTGCCGCTTTCGACACTGTTAACCATTGCACCCTGCTCCACCGGCTCAAAAGTGTGGGAGTTACCGGGACGGCCATAACTTGGCTACAATCCTTTCTCAGCGATCGGTTCTTTCAGGTCTTTGAGGGTGATGTCTCCAACCGGCTGTCTCTCAGCTGTGGGGTTCCTCAAGGCTCCTCCTTGAGCCCCACGCTGTTTAACATCTATATGAGACCCCTGGCTGAGATTGTCCATCCATTTGGCATTAAAATCATCACATATGCAGACGACACGCAGCTCGTGGTGGCATTGAACCACCCCGAGAGGTCGTCTAGCACCCTATGCCCGTGCCTAGAGGAAGTTGCCAAGTGGATGGAAAACTCGTGCCTTAAGCTGAACGGGGATAAGACCGAGCTCATGCTTTTGGGCAACTCACCCTCATTCGACCCGGTTTCGCTCTGGCCGAACTGCCTCGGTCCCGCACCTGATCCGAAGACTCAGATCAAGAGCCTTGGTGTGTGGTTTGATCGCTCGCTCAGTTTTAATCACCAGGCCGTCAAAATCTCAGCCACTTGCTACGGCCTCCTGAGGATGCTCCGTAAGATCCTCCCCCTTTTCAGGCGAGAAGGATTATGGTTCAGGCCCTCATCCTCTCTCGCCTGGATTATGGGAATTCCCTCTACCTGGGAGCCCCCCAAACCACCATCCATAAGCTCCAGGTCATTCAGAACTGTGCTGCTCGCATGCTTTTGCAGGTCCCCCGTCGACAATCGGCGAGACCTGCACTAAGGAGCCTCCATTGGTTACCAATTAAGGCAAGGATCCAGTTTAAGGCCATGTGCCTGACTCATAGGGCCTTCTGGAAGAAGGGCCCAGTCTCAATCCAGTCCATGATCACTCCTTATCAGCCCCCCAGAGATCTCCGCTCTATGTCTTCCTTCCTAGTCACCTCACACAGAATAAGGAAGGCTAGATGGGGCGGCCGTTCCTTCTCCCATAACGCTGCCAACTCATGGAACTCCCTCCCACTCCATCTGCGAAAGGAACGAAACCTGCTCTCCCTTCGAAAGCTTCTAAAAACTGTTCTTTGGGGGCGTGGCCAAGATGGCGACTAGATAGGACGTGTTGTCCCGTCGCTCCCGCCGGCGGCCCAGCAAAGCACTGGCGTTTCGCCCTTTACAGCAGGTGGATTCCCGAGGCTGGGCGCCCACACCCCGATGCCGACATAGATAATTGCGGAGAGGTGTGACTGCCGGGTTTAGCTCCCGCGGCATAGAAAGAGGCGGCGGTGCCGGGAGCGGCCCTGTCGAGGCGCTGCTTGGAAAGTGAGCGGCCTCGCGCTGGTGCGGTGGCGGCCAGACAGGCAAGGCCCGAGGGACGTGACGACTGCAGAGCGGAGGGAGCGCGCCGAGCTGCCTACGTACTGCTGTCTGGAGTGTAGCGGGCGACCCGTGGGCACCTCACTCCGGGCGGAGAACTCACTGACCCCGTTGAGACGCAGCCGGCGGCCGTGCAGTGGAAGACCCGCCGCCCGGCGGTGCGGCCTAGCGGCAGAGAGACAATCCAGCAGCCAAGTGGCGGTGCGGCGGACCTGCGGAGCTCCATCCACCCCAACGAGACCCAGGCAAGTGCTCTGCCCCGGGGGGAAAGTCGCAGTGTGCTATCGACACTGGGTGTGTGCGAGCGGGGCAGCGGCTTCATCCGGGGACCTGGGAAGTGACTGTGATGGCTATATTGGCCCCTTGAGATGGCCGCTAGGCCCGAGACTGTCCTGGCACTAACGAGGGGAGATCTGACGGCGATCCCGCCTGGAGCCCCGAGGGGGTCTGAACCTCGCCGCATACCGGGGTGTGGCGGAGAGGGCTGTGTCACAGAGGCCGGTGGCAACGAGCTACGCTGGGTGCTGAGGCCCACGCCAGCGCCCTCGACTGCGGAGCTAGCTGGTCCCCCGGGACCTAGAAGACAGGGGTGCAGGTCGGCACCCGCACGTGTGGCCAGGGCCGCCAGGATCCCCGGAGCTGCTTAGCGTGTCGGCCGCCCTCCGCCGGGTGGCGGGGGGGACCTCTGGAGTGGTGTAGCGGCCGGATAGAATCCTCGAGACGCGGCGAAGACCGAGCGGACCCAGATTGACGTACGGTGCCCTGGTGAGGGGGCCGCAAGCAGATTGCAGAGCCCGGGTCCCCTGCTTTACGCTTTGCCTCAATTTGCACAGGGCACGGCGGTGCCCGCCACAGCCGCCCGCGGAAACGCAGCATGTCCTCTTCTAGAGGACGGAGGGACAAAAACATCAAGGATTTATTTGCAAAGGCCCGGGGTGGGGATCAGGCAAGCGACACCTCTACGAGCACCGAACAAGCAGCACCAATGAGTAAGGACAGGGGAGAACCCATTACTAAGGCCTTCCTGGAGTCCTTGTTTGTGTCGTTACGAGAAGACCTACAGACACTCAAAAGGGATCTCACGGCCGAAATCAAAGATGTCCGGAGGGACATGGATGGCATAGGTGAGAGGGTCGCTGATCTGGTGGAGAAAAGCGACGGAAGGGACACAGAGCTGACGACTCTTCAACAAGAAGTCATCCGAATCCACGACCAGCAGGTGGACCTCCAGTCACACATCGAGGACTTGGAGAACCGCTCTCGTCGCCATAACATCAGGATCCGGGGAGTGAGGGCCAACGAGAAAACAGACGACATCTTCAAATATGCCAGAGAACTCTTTAATCATATTCTGGGCAACCCACTAGACGCCGCCCTCACACTAGACAGGGCTCATAGAGTGGGGCCGACGCGTCAGGCCGCGGGCCCGCCGCCTGACATATTGGTCTGCGTGCAGGACTTTCGGACCAAAGAGGAAATCCTACAAAGGCCCGACAGATGCACCCCCTAACATTTCAAGGGCAAAACCCTGTCTTGTACCAAGACTTGGCAGCACTTACTCTGCAAAAGAGGAGATCCTTCAGGCCTGTCACCTCGCACCTTCGTCAACGTAACATTTCCTATAGCTGGGGTCACCCGTTTCGTTTGATTTTCTGGATGGATAGCAAACTCTTCCAGCTTCGCTCCCTTTCGGAGGCCTGTCGCTTGCTGGGCATCGACCCCCCGGCAGGGGAGAGCAGTGATGAGGGCCCTACCCCCCGAGCGGACGACTCTCGACCACGCTGGAGACAACAGGGTCGGCGACGCCGGCCTAAGCAGCCAGACGCCGCAGAAACTCGATGGGTCAGAAAACAGTACTTGAGGCTCTACCTACGGAATTGGCGAAGACACAGCCGGACTGACGCTCGGCAGCCCGCTGACTTTTCTTGATGTATCCTGTTCGTAACTGAGCTGCCGGCGGGGGGGCGGAGGGACGTCCCTGACCACGATATGTCCCCATGAAAACTTTACTCCCATCATCCGAGGAAGATAGACTATGTATTTTTTCTCACTATTATTCTTTTTCATGTTTGCCCTCTGTAGTAGGGTTTTCTTTGGTTATTTGTTTGGGGTTGTTTTTGGGGTATTCTGGGGTCCTCTGTCCACCCCTTTTATTCGGTATTCTCCCCTCGCATAGGAAGCGCCTTTTGGTACTGCCACCAGCCCCCAATGTGCTGCGTTATGGATTTTGGTCTCTGTCCTTAGCCCTCACCATCCCCATCTGGATCAATGACTCCCACCACACTTAAGATACTCACTCTGAATGTGAGGGGGCTTAACAATCCCGTAAAGCGTAAAGCAGTCCTGTCTTGCCTAGAAAATACTAAGGCAGATATATGCCTTCTACAGGAAACGCACCTCTTATCTAAGGACACGCATCGTCTCAAATCCCGCATGTTCCCGACCCAGCTGTTCTCGTCTAGCACTACCAAAACAGCGGGAGTGGCCATACTTGTTGCTTAGGGGTTTCGGGGGAGGTCCTACACAAGGAAGCTGAAATTAAGGGGCGACTACTCACCTATTGTTTCACTCTTGGGGGTCTTACATTTACAGTGGGCTCAGTCTACGCCCCAAATGAGGGTCAGGAAGGGTTTCTGCATACAGCGCTCACCGAAGCGACAGCCACGACGGAGCGACGGATCCTACTGGGGGTGACCTGAATTTGGTCTTTGACAATGACGCGGACAGATCGAGTCACCGCACAGGGCAGGCAGGGGCACTTTCGGCGGCAGGTTTAATACGCTTGCGTGACTTAGGCTTTACAGATTTGTGGCGCTGCTTCCACCCCCATAACCGAGAGTACTCCCACTACTCAAATGCCCTCAAGACGTACGCTCGGCTCGACTATCTGCTGGCATCGACACCCATGCACGCACTGGCGACAAAGGTAGAGATAGGTGTAGCCTCTTTATCTGACCACGCGCCGGTTACCGCCACTTTCACCTTCCCACCCATGCAGCTATCCTCGCGACAATGGCGCCTTCGCGATACTCTTTTACACCGTGCAACAGTAATCGAACAGTTACAGCGCTTAATAAAGGACTACCTCTCTCATAACGATAACACCGACACCTCCCGCTCCACACAATGGGCAGCGCTCAAAGCGGTCATACGCGGGGAATTGGTGACCATCTCAGCGGCAGAAAATGCAGAACGCAAGCGCAAGAGGGAAGACCTTACCCAGCAAACTAAGGAGCTTGAGCAGATGCATCGACGGACGGGGGCGCCACGGATCTGGCGTCAATTGAAAGCTGCACGGCATCAACTCGCGGCCCTAGATCAGGACAGGGCGGAGTATGCAGCCCTACGGCTGCGGCACGCCTATTACACAGGGGGGGATAGATGTGGACGCCTTCTCGCCCACAAACTGCGGGAGACTAGACAGTGGCGGGGAGTCCGGGAGATCCAGCGGGGGGACGGTCGGCGAGTCTCGGAGGACTCTGAGGTCGCCGAGACGTTTCGGGATTTTATGCCCGTCTGTATGCCAGCTCAACGCTATCCACGGCTGACGGCGCCGCTTATCTCGCGAATGCGGATCTACCGTCCCTAACTAAGGCCCAGGCTGACCACCTGGATAGCGACATAAGAATAGAAGAGGTAATAGCGGCCATATCACGCCTTAAACTGGCAAAGGCCCCTGGGCCTGACGGCTTCTCCGCCGCATTTTACAAAACTTTCTGTACGCTGGTAGCCCCGATCCTCACTAAACTTTTTAATTCATTCTCCGAATCCGGGGCGATACCGGGAGAAATGCTAGAAGCCTCCATGGTGGTTATCCCGAAACCGGGAAAGGACAAGACTACGTGCGGAGCTTACCGCCCCATATCCCTCCTCAACGTAGATATTAAGCTTTACACTGGGATTTTGGCTGCTCGCCTCACGCCTCACATGCCCGGCCTGATTGACCCGGATCAGGCAGGCTTTATTCCTCAGCGCCAAACCAGTGATAACACGAAGCGGGCACTCCACCTTATTGAGAAAGCCTCCCGGACACAGGGGGAATACATGCTGCTCACTATCGACGCCGAGAAGGCCTTCGATAGGGTCCATTGGCCATACCTAGAGCAGGTTCTCGAGAGAGCGGGGTTGGGGGAGAGATCCCGAACACGCATCTTGAACTGCTACCGATTTCCAACAGCCTCGGTACGCGTCAACGGCCACACGTCATCCCGGTTCCCCATCGAGAGGGGTACGAGACAGGGGTGCCCTTTGTCCCCCCTTCTCTTTGCGTTTTACATGGAGCCTTTGGCTCACCACTTTCGCAACAATCCGGCGATAACCGGGATTAAATTTGGGGGCGATATCCACACGATTAGTCTGTACGCAGACGATGTTTTGATCTCGTTGGCTAACCCAATTCTGGCACTACCAGCGTGCCTCACAGAGCTAGAGGCTTTTGCACTAGCCTCGGGGTTTAAGGTGAATGTAGACAAGTCGTCGGCACTTGACATCTCCTTGAAGCCATCAACCCGCGCACACCTCCAGGAAAACCACCCCACTCAGTGGGCGACGGACTCCGTTCCTTACCTGGGGAGCCAGTTAGCCCCCTCTCTATCGACCATAATGACTACTAACTATGCACAGTTGCGGGTGAAGGTTCGCAAGGAATTGGCCCAGTGGAAATACTACCCTCTCTCCTGGCTCGGTAAAATAGCAGCAGTCAAAATGACCATATTGCCCCAGATTTTATATCTGTTCCAAACCTTGCCTCTCCATCCCCCGAAAGGATGGATACAACAAACGCAGTCCAAACTCGCACAATTCATCTGGAACGGCCGCAAGCCACGGATGAAACAAGCATTGAGGGTGCTTCCACCGGAGGAGGGGGGCCTGGGTATCCCCGACCTCCTGTTGTACTTCCAGGCGATACAACTGCGTCATTTAGTGGAGTGGGGCAGGCTGGAGTCGGGTAAGCACTGGTTGTTCCAGGACCAGGCAGTAGCCACCAGACCCTTACAGGGGCTCCCCTTCCTTCGGAGGGTGCACAAACCGCTCAATTTGTATGCGTCTTATGTCACCCGGACCACCCTTGACACATGGGACCGCACCAACCTCAAACATAATTTAACTTCCTTCCCTTCGCCACTTACCCCGCTACTGGACAACCCTGATTTCCAACCAGTCACGGATGTGGCCGCCTTCGCGCGATGGAAGGCCACGGAGTGCCGCTCCCTGGGCCACCTTTTTGACGTCAATGGAATTATACCATTTCACCAACTCAGGGTGGAGTATGAGTTACCCGAAACTGAACGACTTCGATATCTTCAGCTTCGGCACTGGGCATCACACGCCCAGGTTAGACCGGCTGCCAGCTGGCACCTCTCTGCCTATGAGAAATGGCTTATCACCCGCACATCGGATAAAAGACTCATCTCGGATCTATACAAGATGTTGCTCCTTAGGAACACACACATGTATAATGCTAGCCGCGCGAGATGGGAAGGGGAGCTGGGCAGAACACTTAGTCACAAGGAGTGGGAGGGGGTATATTATAGAGCCCGCCATTCGGCATATCATACGGGACTGACTGAGACCCTTACCAAACTGGCCACGTATTGGTATTACACCCCCGAACACTTACATTCCATGGATCCTTCCCAGGGGGCAGAGTGCTGGCGGGGTTGCGGGGGTCGGGGCACCCTGATACACCTATTGTGGGAATGCGACCATCTCCAGCCATATTGGGCTCAAGTGCTGGATGAAGTGGACAAGCACCTCGACACCCAAATCCCGCTATCCCGCATATGTCCTATTAGGCCTTCCGAATCCCTTGACATACCCGCTAAAATCCCGTAGAGGCCGCCTGATTGCAATAGCCCTGGGTTCGGCAGTACAAAACATCCTAATACATTGGCGCACTTCTCAGATCCCCACTTTCACAGGGTGGCTATATCGCCTTTGGCATGTCCTGGGAATGGAAAAGCTGACTCTGACACTAGCGGGAAGAGGATCTGCGTTCAACGAGCTATGGCAACCATTCCTGTCCCTTCTCTCTTCTGAATTCAGGGAAATCACCTGACCCAGGTACCTCCGCCTCTTGCGGCTCTCTGAAACGCACTCGACAGGGTCTTGACACCTCAGTTTCATTAATGGGACCAAGGTTCCACCCATATCAGTTTTCCTAGTGGACAGGGGAAGGGGGGGGGGTGGAGGGGGGCTAGAATAAGTTTCCTTTTTATTTTTGTTATGTTCGATGTTTGCCTATATGTTCTAATTTCCTAGCTCTGGCATACGCCCATTCCGGGCCGATGGCGTTGATTTTACTCCTGAAATGCTGAATATGTTGTTTGTCTGAAAATTCAATAAAAGATTTAAACCATAAAAACTGTTCTTTTCAATGAATGCATCTAATTCACTCCTCTCCTGTTAGTCGGCGTTAGTCCACAAGCGCTAGGAGGCCTGAGGGTAGCTATTGCGCTATATACATTTTATTTTCATTTCATTTCATTTCCTAGTTGACATGTTCACAAGATGGATGGAATTAGAGATTGTATCTATACAAAGAGAGGGGGGGGGGACCAGTAGCCATTTAAGGTCCAGTGCCCGTGCTTCTAACGTAACCGTATTAATCAAAACAGGGGGCACTGTTCCAGACGAGGGGTACAGGTAGTCACCCACTCGATAAAGAGTAAGGTAAAAATATGAGTGATCCTAGGCTTTATGAGGCCCACGTGTGAGAGGAAAGAGCAAGTCTTGTCTCGTAATGCCCTCACACACCCCGAAGGATGTCATGCTTCATCATTGGGCGTTTTGCTCCTCGTCGGGCCGGCGCTGCAATGCCCTACGGGTCCCCCGAAGGGTCACTTTAGCGGAGATCTTTTGAGACAAAACGCTGTATGGTGCATGCGGGTGTGTGGTGTGGGTCCTCTAAAGAGTGCAGTAGTGCGTGCAAAGTGAGTCTAAAACTGTCTAAGGGTTGCCCAACGAAAAATTTATAATGAAGAGGGGCACCCTTGGCAGACTAAAAACCCGTAGGTCAAGCGTTACCTATGTAGGCTTAATGGGCCCTAGGTAACTAAAGAGGTCAACATGTTTCGCGCCTGTGTGGTCCAAACAGATCCGTGGCGCTTCTCCAGGACCAAATAAATAATTAAATAAGGTGTGGTGTGAGTGAACAGTGAATCCGGGGTTAATACCCTCAGTGGGTATCCGAGCGTGCACAGTAACAATGTACCCTGCAGTCTAACTACAACAACTAGTTAGATATTAGCCGCTCCAGGATACCACCTAAAAATGAGGAGAGAGTTGCTCCATAGGCTAGTAGGAGTAGAGCGCCCGCACCTTACCGGAAGTTTGCTCGGGTGCTGGCTCTTGTGCACCTACCTCAACCATGCTCTTGTGCAGGAACAACTCTCTCCTCATTTTTAGGTGGTATCCTGGAGCGGCTAATATCTAACTAGTTGTTGTAGTTAGACTGCAGGGTACATTGTTACTGTGCATGCCCGGATACCCACTGAGGGTATTAACCCCGGATTCACTGTTCACTCACACCACACCTTATTTAATTATTTATTTGGTCCTGAAGAAGCGCCACGGATCTGTTTGGACCACACAGGCGCGAAACATGTTGACCTCTTTAGTTACCTAGGGCCCATTAAGCCTACATAGGTAACGCTTGACCTACGGGTTTTTTAGTCTGCCAAGGGTGCCCCTCTTCATTATAAATTTTTCGTTGGGCAACCCTTAGACAGTTTTAGACTCACTTTGCACGCACCACTGCACTCTTTTAGAGGACCCAAACCACACACCCGCATGCACCATACGGCGTTTTGTCTCAAAAGATCTCCGCTAAAGTGACCCTTCGGGGGACCCGTAGGGCATTGCAGCGCCGGCCCGACGAGGAGCAAAACGCCCAATGATGAAGCATGACATCCTTCGGGGTGTGTGAGGGCATTACGAGACAAGACTTGCTCTTTCCTCTCACACGTGGGCCTCATAAAGCCTAGGATCACTCATATTTTTACCTTACTCTTTATCGAGTGGATGACTACCTGTACCCCTCGTCTGGAACAGTGCCCCCTGTTTTGATTAATATGTAAGTAAGTCCGTTTTTATATAGCGCAGCTACTCACCCTTACGGGTCTCAAGGCGCTGGGGGCCGTGTGGAAATCAAGTGAGCTATTGCCCAGAGTCACATGGTGCTGAGCTGAGCTGCCGCCGGAGTCGGGGATCGAACCGTGAACCCTGTGCTCCGAAGTCAGCTGCCCTGACCGCTGCACCACACCTCTCCACTATATGGAATTAGAGATTGTCAGTAAAGTAGATACTAGCACTGTCATTAAGTTTCTGGAGAGGTTTTCATTAGAGAAGGTTTCCCAGCATCTATTAAGTGATTTGTTATTGGTGTGGTGTTATAGGGTAGGAAATATAATAAATACATTTATGTATTAATTAATTTTTTTGTTTGTAAATATTTTCTAGTTTAAAAGATTTTTTTTTTCAATTTATTATTTTATTTTATATATTATTTGTAGGTTTTTGTTATATGTAATTAATATTATAATATTTTTTATATATATTTAATATATTTGATTTTTCATTTTTTAAATATAGTTTATTTATTTTTATGATTTTTTAAATTTTAAATATTTTTTATTTTTGTTTTAACTGTTTGAGTGTGATTATTAATTTTTGTCTCTCCGCTATCCAACACTTTCCCTAATGTTGCACTCACTGGAGTGGGAATAGTAATTTTTACCTCTCCGCTATCCAGTACTTTCCCTACTGTTGCACTCACAGGAGTGGGAATAGTAATTTTTACTCCTCCGCTATCCAACACTTTCCCTACTGTTGCACTCACTGGAGTTGGAATAGTCATTTTTACCCCTCCGCTATCCAACACCTTCCCTAATGTTGCACTCACTGGAGTGGGAATAGTAATTTTTACCTCTGCGCTATCCAGCACTTTCCCTACTGTTGCACTCACCGGAGTGGGAATAGTAATTTTTACCCCTCTGCTATTCAACACTTTCCCTACTGTTGCACTCTGGATTGGGAATAGTAATTTTTACCCCTCCACTATCCAACACTTTCCCTATTGTTGCAGTCACTGGAGTTGGAATAGTAATTTTTACCCCTCCGCTATCCAACTCTTTCCCTACTGTTGGACTCTTTGGAGTGGGAATAGTAATTTTTACCCCTCCGCTATCCAGCACTTTCCCTACTGTTGCACTCTTTGGAGTGGGAATAGTAATTTTTTCCCCTCCGCTCTCCACCACTTTCCCTACTGTTGCTCTCACTGCAGTGGGAATAGGAATTTGTACCCCTCCGCTATCCAACACTTTCCCTACTTTTGCACTCACTGGAGTTGGAATAGTAAATTTAATTCCTCCGCTATCCAACACTTACCCTACTTTTGCACTCACTGGAGTGGGAATAGTTATTTTTACCCCTTTGCTATCCAACACTTTCCCTACTGATTGTATTGTAAAATGTAAGTTTAATGTTTTAATTTTTATAGATTTGTGTTTTTTATATTTTAAATCATTAATATATATTGTTATTTTTTATATTATTTTAAACTTTTAACATAAATTAAAAATAATAGTTTATTAATTGTTTTAAAGTAAATATATATGTATGAATTATTATGTTTGTGTTTTTTTTATTATTTTTTTGTTATATTTTATTAAAAAGTATATTACATTTATTTTATTTTGTTAAAATTATTTTTAATATTTAATATATATTATTTTATTTTATATTTATATAGAAGTCAATATTTTATACATCTATATTTTTCAAATCAATATTTTTTAGTCAATATTTTTGTACTTACCTGTTTAAGTAAAGGGGTTGATATTTTTGTTGTCTGTATTTTTTACTCAATATTTTTTATATCGATATTTTTTACATCGATGTTGTGTCAGTGAACCATACAGGGTAACTCACCATGAGACTTGGTGAGAGTCCTTTTGGATTGATGCAGGGCACAGATGGATGAAAAGAAGTAGAAAATTGGAGTGGGATGTTAAAGATGTAAGGAAAAGCATCTTAAAATCACAATACAAGAATAAAAGTTATTTTGATGCTAAACATAACACTAAGGATGTGCTGCTCAAAGAAGGACAATGGGTCCGAGTGAAATCGGACAGGAAAGATATTAAAGGACAGAGTCGGTTCAGCGAACCCAAGGAAGTTGTAAGAGTCATGAAAAACACGGTTGAGTTAGAAGATGGGAGCATCATCACATGAGTGCCTTGCTGTGGCTAGTCATGAAATAAGTAAAAGTAGTAAAGATGAAAATGTTGATGCGATGGTGAATGGAGAAGGTTTGAATAAATATTGGTGGTTGGAAACATTACCTACATTAGGACACGAAGGTCAGGAATCTCAGGTACCGGACAGTTGGATGTTCCTTGCACAAAAATGCAGTGGTGGGGACCTTGCTGGTGATGAAGGGTTTGAGGAAGATTTGAGAAAGAATTTAGTGGATGGTGAAAAAAGAACATCTGGCTTGGAAGAGGAAGGGAGGGGGTTGGAGGTTGAAGTCCAGTACTAGAAAATCCAGCAGGTGTGGGCGGGTTATCAGAGCACCCAAAGGTCTAGATCACTTTGTGTGTGAGTGAGTGATGAGTATGTGCGTGTATTCCAGCTGCATTAATTTGGCATCTCTTGCTCCATGGGTGTTCGGAGTTTTCCATTTTTTTGTTTTGTTTTTATTTGTTTTATTTGTAGAAAGGAGGCTGTGTAGTAGTGTGATTATTTGTATACTAAGGTTAGAGAATGTAGAGTGTAGGTATTAGAATATGTATTTATGCCTTGTCATGGAATGTCACAGCATTGCGGAATTTGACTGCCAGCTGTGAACATCCTTGTATGTACGGAGTTACTTACGAATAAAAGGAATTATTCTACTACTTCCTGGTGTGCTGGATCACTGCACAGTCCCTGCCTGCCTGGGCCGGACTGGCAACCAAAAGTAGCCCTGCCATAAATAGCAAAACAAGTCCCTCTCTTTTCCTTCCCCCTTGCTTTCCATTCATCTAACCATTAACCCCCACCCCCTCTTTTGCTCTCTCTCCAGTTCTCTCTCTTTCTCTGCTGAAGCCTCTTCTGTGCCTGATGCAATGAACCTCGGGGAGATGGGGAAAGTGACATAGGCGCAAGAAACACTGGCCTGCTATGGCTCGAGTTCTTGGGAACATCCCCAATTAAATTCTGTCCTGCTGCCTGCCTCCAGGTCTCCCTCAGCGTGAATCAGTGCCATCTTTAGGGCTTTAGGGCCCCTATTTGGAACAACTTAGAATTTGTTACTCATGTAAGCTAATTGAAGTCCTTATAAATGCAAACAGTGTTGCATTGTATGTTAAACTTTCAGAAACTGGTGTCCAGAAAAAGAGTAGAACGTTCAACCTGCTGCATTTGCATCAGCCAGATAAGTACCAAAAGAAAGCTTGAAATAGCATTGATAAGCCATTTCTTTTTGTGAGTGGAGGTAGATTTTTCCCCTTGCAGCAACATTTTTTACGTAGTATTTGGTGCCAAACCAGACTGTTCCTTATATTGTAGGAAAGACAAGAAAAATGGTGACTTAATGGATGTTTAACAGACTAGTGTATGATATTAAAATTATTACATTTAATTGCTGAGTATTCATAATTACAAAAGAAATACAAATGAAACTTGATCATTTACTCCTTAGATCTCATCCCCTGTCTTGTCCCTCCTGGCCTCTTTATGTGTATACCATAGCCTAGGTAATGTCCTCCGCCTCTTAAGCGAAATGTGAGGAAGCAGGCAACAAGAGAAAGAAAGAGAGGCAAAGAGAATAGTTTAGAAAGAGAAGCTAAGTAAAAGAAGATGGAAGGAAGTGATCCAGCGCCAAACCGGGGGTCTCTGAAACGGACACAGCAGACAACGGGCCCCAAACATACAATACACAATTTCTTCACCATTTAACAGACCCTCCGAGAATGACGCTGAATACGCATTTAGTGTGACGTTGATTTTGTCTTTACTCACCTAAAGGGAAAAACAGATTATCTAATCGTTTCTTCGTTGTTTAGCCCTTTTACCTATATCGTCAACTACTTTCCTCTTTGGCGATGAATCATATTGATTGAGTAGTGTAAATTATTGACATGACTTAATTAACTAAAATCTCAACAATTTGTCATGAGGAAATAATCACAAACTCAAATATCATTAATCTGTTTATCTTCAGTAATTATAAGAAAAATCTCAAGTACAAAGTTACAGGGAAAGAAAATACACGTTATAGGAGAAATATCAAAATATGCAGACAAGATCACAAATATCTGAATCACAGTGAATATTATGGAGTGGATAGATGAAGAGACATAAGAGTCATGAAGAGAAAACATTTGCAGACATTTGCAAATTTCCCTATTGATACATACCTAACGATAAAAGTTCAGAAAAAACCACCACCCCCTGGCCACGAGGATAGTGAAAAGGAACCCGATAAGGGAAACCGGGTTAAAGATAGGATCAGGAAAACAGGTAGGCCTCTAACCGACGGACAGCGACGATCACCCTCTGCCTCTTCGGACCTACGAAAGCTGACAGTCTTAACCACACCCCCCAAGAGCACCCCAATTATACCCTAATTCAACCTAACCATCCCACTAATCAGCAACATTCGGGAAAATCTCAACATTTCATTGGTCAATTTGTGGGGTGTTACACCACACCTCCATTACTTCATTTGGCTTTACATGCTCTCCTTTGTTCTTAACTCATTCTCACGATTTACATCCTTGCTTATGAATCGATTCTCTATCCCCCATCACGTTACATTTTCTGATGAATGGCTTCTCCCTGTATCAGCAACTTTGTTTCAAACAATGTATCGGCTAGACACAAAATGTTCATCAATTTGAGCTTTCCCAGGCATCTCGACGTCCTGAAATATTGCACGTCTTTCTTTCACTCTTGAAGGTTTCCTTCGTCCGCTGCTGACACCCACCAAAGTTCACGTATAGGTCACATTTTCACGGCCTGTCTGCGGCCTTATGTCAACTTTAAACACCCAACTAACTGCTCACCATAGGCCCATTTTTAAAACTACAATGAAAGAGAAATATAAAGAATATTAATAACACAAAATGAAAATTACATTGTTTCCCTCCCACCATTGCACGAATCCCATGTTAATTCATGTGAGCATTAATGTGCAAAGCATTATCATTTGCAATAGCATTATTCCTCTTTGTCGGTTTTAATATGCAAAACGCGATATGCGGCCTAAGCATTTCATGCATTAATCTTAATTGCAATGCACGCTTGCGCAAAGCATCTCCCGTGTTTGTGTGTATTAATGCATATTAGTACAAAACACACGATTAATAAATGTTATCTTGGGGCGTTGATCCGAGCAGGTTTACATGACGCAAACCCTGTTCCATCAATTCCCCCCTTTGATGGCTTTTTATGCCATCATAAAATATCCATCACCCATTGCCATTTCTTGTTTCCTCAGAAACTCGTACTTCTTTCACTTTTAACTTTTTCCTTGTCACCTAAACCGTTCATCGTTTCATAATATTTGCCTATCATATTCTCTAACTCTATTTCTTCTAATTTCCTTTTTCTACCTTTACATTTGTTACCTACCCCTAGCATAGTTATCTTTTCTCTTCTTTTATTGCAACATTTGTAAGTCATTTTTATTAGCATGATCACTATCACTATTGATACTATTGGTATTATTACTCCACCTAATAAACTCTTACTAAAAGCAGTAAACCATTTACCTATTTTTGAAAAACTCTTATTAATTTTCTCCCAGACACCATCAACCTCTAGTTGTGTTAAATCTCTATGTAAATTCATAATATTTTTAATATACCCTTCAATACCTTTGCTTTTGTCAGGAATATAAGTGCAGCAATGTTGCACTTTTAGCATCCCACAGACTCCACCCTCCTTTGCCAATAATATATCAAGGGCAAGTCGATTTTGCATAACCATTGATCTAATTGCAACCATTTCTGTATCAATTAATAAAAACCCTCCAGCAGTATCAGTTGATAATCGATCAACCACTGTGGATAATTTTCGAATTTTGTGTGAATTAAGAACCACCCCAACTGAAGGTATTAACGCAGCAAATATATCACCCACTATTTCTGAAAAACTTGCTCTCTTACTACGTATTAATCCATGTTTCATCTCATTGTTCTTATTATTTCTATCTACGTGGTATACTTTAGGAAATACGATCCCAAAGTAACAACTACCGTACCAGTGAGCAGGCAATCTATAATAAGCATTTCTCCCACACACATAATATACACCTGGGAAAACAGGGTCAGTTCCTCCCTTTAATCCCCATCCTCCTGTTATTAAGAAATTATGTTTACATTTACTAGTACCTAAATAATAATTGTTATAGTTAGTTTTTAGTCTTAGTAAGCAAAGCTTCCCCTTGTGATTCCAGTCCAGAAACATTGCAGCATAAGTCTCGCCTTTCTTATAATTTCCTTCTCTAAAAGCCCAAGGTGGTATATTAGTTTTCTGTTCAGCAGCCTTTTTATGGAATTCTTGTCTTCTATTCTGTACCATATTAATGAAATCCTTTTCTTCTATTTGTAAACTACAGGTGAGATTATTTTTGTGAGCATATATTAAATCCAAAGTTTGTGTAGTATGAAAAAACTCTCCCATATATTCAGCTGCTAAGCTACTAGATACTTTATTTAAATTCTTTCTAATAGGAAGTTCGGAAAAGACCACATCTAGATTAGAATAATAAAATTCTAATTTTCCTGATACATAAAATAGACTAGTTAGTACGCTACACGAAACACCATAGGTTAAAGGAAGGTGGTGGTACGTCATACCCTCCGAGACAGACGATGGTAATTGCATGCAAACATAACAGTCACTCACATTCATCGTATTAATATATTTATACAATAGTTTAGTAAAAACGTTTAATGAGAAATCAGTAATTGATCTATCTTGATGATAAATATTTTCATCATTATGAACTATATTAGTTGGACTTTTAGTAATAACTTCCACTCTCATACTTATTGTATTATTAGTCTGATTTTTGTCATTAGTCACCATTAAGACTGGATCAACAATTGTTAGTATTAACCACACTGACATAGTTAATAAAACGCCACATAAGCAAGCTCTAATACATTTACGTTTTAGACTAGGTTTCGGACGTTCAGTCACTGTAGATTCTACCATTTTTCCTGGTTTTAATTTTTTTTAAATCTAACTTTACTATTAATTTCTTATAAACTTAATTCTAGGAAAAAATTTAAAATGAATCTTCTTTTGTACAACCACACACTTCGATATTTTCTCGGCCTATTTTTTTTTTTCTCTCGTTAATCTTTGTCTCCCCTTTTAAGGTCTTTCTCGAGTCTTTTTCAAATCTTCTTGATGTATCAACTTAATTTGACTGGATTATGATGCACCTTAATTTTTTCTTACAGTCTCTTTTAAGGTGGTTTCAATTTGTTCTCATCAGTTCGTTCTGTATCATTTGTAACTTCTCCTTCTGTTTGATCAGGGCTTTCAATTTCCTTTAAGATAACGTAAATCCACTCAGGTCTGGTATACTTTCGGCTTGCAATTCTTGGACTTGTTGTTCTGCGTACTATTTTCCTTTGTGAATCTTCTTGATCTGACTGACTTGAAATTTCATTTATTTGCTCTGGCCCTCTTCTTTCTGGGATATATCTCAGTCTTTTTGCTCCACTTTGCCAGTTATCATTATATCTCAGTCTTTTTGTTTGAACTTCTTCTTCACCCTGATTTCCTGGTTCTACAGTTCTTTTACATAACCTTTTTCTTGGCTGTTCTTCCTTGTCACTTTCAAAGTCTCTTTCTATTTCCGGTTGACTAGTATCCTTTTTTACTTCTTCTCTCTGTTGACTTTGTTCTTGGCTTTTGATAGCTTTTTCTGTAAGCTGATTGTCTTCTTTAATCAACTCTTTTTCTTGTTGGCCTTGTTCTAGGCTTCCAGCAACCACTTCTTCTGTTTGGATATCACTCTCAATCCATTCCTCTGTATGTTGGCTTCCTTCTTGATTTTCGGAAGCTTCTTCCTCACTCTTTCCAACAGCAGTCGCTTCAGTCCCAGTATCTGGTGCCCACTCTACTTGGCTGGTACTTGGTTGTTTATCATCCACAGGCTCAGTGACATCTGCCTCTCTGGATTTTTCAGGCTCACAACCTCTGGCTTCTGGTCTCTCTTTTTCTTTTTCCAGTTGCCGTTCAGCTTCTTCAAGTGGACTTGGGACTCTTCTAGTATGGCTGGCGTGTATCCAGTTTGGTAGACCACCACACTTTACTGCAGTTGTTGTTATCAATATGATTTGGTACGGTCCATGCCACCTGGGTTCTAAACACAACTTCCTTACGTGTTTTTTGACAAGAACCCACTCTCCTGGACTTAGATCATGCACTGGATTCAGCTGTATTTCATTTGCGTCTGCTCCAACCTGATGAGACACAGAATGCACCATATCAGCCAGTCCTTTGCAATATTCAAGAATCAGATCATCAGAAATGCTCATCAGTTTGTTTGCTGGTACAATTGCTTGTCTCATGATTCTTCCCATGAGAACCTTGTGTGGACTCAATCCAGTTCTCCTGTCAGGAATGCTTCTGATACTCATGAAGACCAAGGGCAAAGCATCAGGCCATTTCAGTGTTGTGGATGCACAAACCTTTCCTAATCTAGATTTTATAGTGCCATTGATTTGCTCCACAATTCCAGAAGCCTCTGGTCGGTAAGCACAGTGCAGCTTTTGTTCAATTTGCAATGCTGCGCAAATTATTCGAATTATTTCATTATTAAAATGTGTTCCTCTATCTGTTTCTAGAGTGACTGGAAATCCGTACCTTGGTATTAATTCTCTCAAAAGCAATTTAGCCACAGTAAGGCTACCATTCCTCCTTGTAGGATAAGCCTCTACCCAGCGGGAAAAGAGACACACAATGACAAGTACATATTTTAAACCATTACATGGCGACAATTCAATAAAATCAAGTTGCAAACGTGTAAATGGTCCTGCAGCCTTTCCGATAGTTCCTGTACCCACAATTGTCCTTCTCCCTGGATTCTGCTGCTGGCAAACAACGCACCTCTGGCACAAACTCTCTGCAATGTACCTGAACCTGGGATTAAGCCAGGTTTGCCTAAAGAGTCTGATCATTGCATCCCTTCCAACATGAGTGATCCCATGATAGACTCTTGCCATATGAGAAAGCAGGCAAACGGGCATAACTGGTCTGTCATCTACATATACCCAGATTTCATCCTCTGGTGTTTTTGTACATCCTGCTTTTCTCCAAAGCTTCTTTTCCTCCTCACTAGCTTCTTTCTGTAACTGCTTAATTTCATCCCAATTGTTTATTGATGTAAACATTAAATGGCAATCAGTGATTTTTCTTTCTGTTTTCCTGTTAAGTGCAGCTGAATTTTCCGCACAGAAACGCACTAACTGATCTGCGTATCTGTTGCCACTGGTCACATAATCATTTCCTGATTTATGCACAGAGCATTTTACCACTGCAATTTGTTTTGGCAATTGCAGGGCGTCCAATAAATCTTTCACAATTTTTCCATTTTTAATAGGGGAACCTGATGAAGTCATGAATCCCCTTTGCATCCATAATTGACCAAAATCATGCACCACCCCGAAACCATATTGACTGTTCGTAAATATGGTTACCCTCAAGTTTCGAGAAACTTTACAGGCTCTAATCAGAGCGTATAATTCTGCAATTTGTGCTGATTTTACCCCAAATAGGCAGGATGCTTCCCCAGTTCCAGTTACCGTGCACACTGCATAAGCAGCTCTCAACTCTCCTCTTTTATTCCTCAAACATGATCCATCAACAAACAGAACATTGTCAGATTCTTCCAAAGGCACATCTTGGATGTCGGCCCTAGGTTTTGTACAGAATTCTGTCACATCCAAACAATTATGATCTGCTTCTTCTCTTACCTCCTCCTCATAAGGATTTGGTTGTAGTGTTGCTAGATTTAAGGTGGTACACCTCACAACTGTCACATTTTCAGCACCCAAAATCACTCTCTCATACCTAGTCAGCTGACTGGGAGTCATGTGCTGAGTTCGTGTTTTGGTTAAAAGAATCTCAACAGAGTGTGGAACATACACTTTGACTGGGTAACCCATCACAATTGCTTCACTTTGTTCCAAACTCACACATGTAGCAGCAACAGCTTACAAACATCCTGGTAATGCTGCTGCCACAGAATCTAACGTAGCAGAAAAGTATGCCACTGGTCGTCTAGTCAATCCATGCCTTTGAGTTAACACTGCTAACGCACATCCATCTCGCTCACAACAGAACAGTGCGAATTCTTTTGTATAATCAGGCATTCCCAATGCTGGTGCTTGACACAAACTGTCTCACAAATTTACAAAAGCTTCCATACTCTCATCATCCAAATCAATCGGATCAATCACATCTTTATGCGTCAACCTCTGTAAAGGTTTGGCAATCACTGAAAATCCATTTATCCATTGTCTGCAGTAACCAACCAGTCCCAAAAACATTCGCACTTCTTTCTGGGTTCTTGGAGGTTTTATCTGTTGAATTGCCTAAATTCTTTCTGGTGTCACTTTCCTAACTCCTTTCTCAATCCTGTGTCCTAGGTATTGTACTTCTTGTTTACAAAACTGCAATTTCGCAGGTGACACTTTATGTCCCCCTTCTGCCAGATGGTTCAATAAAGCAATGGTATCTGTCACACACGCCTTTCGAGTTTTTGATGCTAATAGTAGGTCATCAATGTATTGAACCAAAACCGAATCTTCTGGCATTACCAATGTTTCCAGACATTTTTTTTAGAATTTGATTGAAAATCGAGGGGCTTTCTATGTACCCTTGAGGAACTCGGCACCATGCCAAGACACGGTTTTCAAACCGAAATGAAAATAAAAACTGACTATCTGGGTGTAGAGGGATTGAGAAGAATGCTTGACACAAATCAATTACTGTATACCATTTGGCATTACATGGAATCTGGTAAAGGATCACTGCTGGGTTTGGCACGATTGGACAGCAAGGTACCACTATCTTATTGATTTTTCTCAAATCTTGCACTATTCTGTATTTTCCACTTGGCTTTTTAATTCCCATAATAGGTGAATTACAAGGACTGCTCAGTATTTCTGTTAGGATGCCTTGTTCGATCATTTGATCAATCACAGGAGCAACTCCTGGCATTGTCTCAGGACTCATTTTATATGGAGGAGTGTTTGGGTAATGAGCACCAGGCTTCACTGTAAACTGAATAGGATCCACATTTTTCATTAACCCTATTTCCTTTCCTGTAAAATCCCATACATCTGATCTTACTGTTTCTCTCAGCTCATCAGGCAAATTCTGTTCTGTTAAAAGTGAATATAATTCATCCACTTCCGTCCCTTGCTTTGCTTGCATCAACTTAAATTCAACATCCTCATCAGGTGTCTGAAATGCAATACCATCAGGTGTACAAAAGATGGTACAATTCATTTTGCATAGTAGATCTCATCCCAATAGATTCACTGGGCTCGAATCACATACCACAAATCGATGCATGTCTTTAAACCTCCCAATGTGAACCTCAGTTGGTTCTGTAACTGGAGTTTTAATCTGTTTGTTTGACACTCCCACAACTTGGATAGTTTCTCCCAAGAGGGGTAGGTTAGGAATTTCTGCTGCTCTCACAGTAGAACGGGTAGCACCAGTGTCCACTAGGAATGTAATGTTGTTACCTTCCACCTTCCCATCAACAAATGGACCTGACTGATCTACCTCCAGAGTTGCGCCAAGCACGCACTCTTCCTCCCCCCTCAGGCACCGTCATTGGCTACTCTCCGAATCACTCTCATTACACTGCAACTAATATTGTGGAATCATCTGCACATTTGTGTTCTTACCATGTGGTTCCATAGGAGTAAATCCAGTATTCGCACTGTATCTCTGTACCTGAGCACCTACATTACTCTGCATAGGAGCTTGGGGCACCTGTAACTGTGTTGTAACTATCTGCTGCGACTGTTGCTGTTGTTGGGTCACAACCACTTCATTCTGCACCTTTGAATTTAAATTTTGGTTTGTCCCATTAATTTTTACAGTGCTTCTACACTCGTTCTTCCAATGTCCAAGCTTACCGCACGCATGACAAGGAAATTTTCTTTTCAAATCATCTTTAACAAATTTTCCTTTACCCTTTCCAACACCTGGTACCTGACTATTTTGATTCTGATTATTTGTCTGCTCGACACTATTTGCTTCTTGTTGCTCTGCTACCTTAACTTGCGCCCACATAATTTTTTCCTTAAGCTTTTTGTGTCTTGAATCAATGTCGTCGTTGCAGTACTTTGCATATCTCAAAATCTCGTCTATCGTTTTATTTTGCCAGCAAATCAGATGCTGTTGAATCATATTACTAATCTCTGGTTTCAGTCCAAAAACAAAAAGATACACAAAATGTCCCATATCCTTGTCACCTATATTCTCAAATCCGCTATACTGCTTAAACACCTGTAACAACCGCTCATAGTATGCATGCACTGACTCTTTTGGCTCCTGTGTTGTCCTGTCTATTTTTACCCAATCAGTTTCCTTCGGGGAAATCTTTCCTTTCAAGAAAGTAATCACCTGATTGTACTTTTTCATCACCTCATCTGAAGGTGCACCAGTTTTAGGGTCTCTGGGATATTCTTCTTTAGGCCAATCAACAGTTATCTTACACTCGGTCCACAAATCAGCCGGAACTACAATCTCGAATAGACCATCTAAGTCCTTCAGCAATACCTTTGAAACCTTCACAAACCTTTCCACCTGTTTATACCATTCCACAGGTTTTTCTCTCAATCTGGGGAAATCATTCGTAAAGGACAAAATGTCCTGTCTACTCCAGGGAACATGAACATATCCACCACCTGGAACTTCCTTCATTGGACACACCATTTCAACCTGTCCACTTGTTTTTAATGGATACATCGAATTACCTTCTGTAGGGTTTAATTCATTTTTTCTTTTCGACCATCTACCTTTCCAATGATCAATATCTCCCCACTTCCTCAGAATCAACATCAATTCCTTTATCTGTAGTCTTTTACCAGACACATTCAAACTTTCCAAATCCCTGTCAGTGAAATCCATCCTGTATGTTTTCTGCAATACCTTCGATCTCTCAATATCTATTCCGTAATCAACAGCAGCTTCTGCTATCTTCTCATGCAAATTCCTTGCTTTCCATGTAATATTCTTACACAAAAGCAATAATTCCTCATCTCTATAAATACTTAATCTATCTGGACTGATCGTACCAATTATCATTTCCTCCAAATCCACCTTCAATCTACACACATCTATACCTTGTGGTAGGGGTTTTCGTTTTTCCATTCCCTTTATCCACTCATTCAGCTCTTCTGGTGTGGGACCTACTGAGCTTTCAGATGCAGAATCACCACTCTGTGCTATTCTCCTAGGATCTATTTGAACATTTCTTCTTGGAGTTTCATGTACTACTTCTCCTACGGGAAGATCCATTAAGGTAACATTTTCTTCCATTCGTTCAACTGGACGAGGTATAGTCATTGTCTCATTCCTCATATCACTTGTCGGAACTGCCAAAGCATGTACTCCTGATATACTCTGTTTATTCCCATACAACGGAACTATAGGACCTATTGTTACAGGTACTGATAATGCTTCTGCATTTAGGTTTAACTGTTTAACTTTCTGAATTAATTCTTCTCTTGCTTGGTTTTGTAACTCTGTCTCTCTATCCGGTACTACTCTCGTAACCACCGGAACTTGTGGAACTTGCGGAATCAGTGGAGATCCCATTATCGCGGCATTTGGAACTACTCCTCTTGGACTTTCCTGATATGGTGGAGGTCTTTTTGTTATAATATCTTCTAATAACTCGTCATCTGAATGATTCATGTTGCAACTCCCTCTTTGCACTTCAGTATTATTCTTTTTCTCTTTACTTTTGCCTCCTATTGACTCATCATTGACCAAGACAGGATACAATCCTTCCGTTACTACAGCTCTTCTCCATCTTTTCACTCTCTCTTGCCTATTCTCGAAAGGATATCCGGACATGATATTTCTATATCTTCTTCCGCCCCTGTATTTCTCTCGCTCAAAAGCCTCATATTCCCATTCCTCAAGTGCCTCATACTGAGTCGGTCTAGGTCTAGGCTCCAACACATTCATCCGATCTCTTAAATTTTGTAAAATTCTCACATTAAATGTTCCATGTTCCGGGAAAGCCAGAACACCATCGCTCTCAGTATACTCCACCCAATTCTCCAACCAAGTGCACGTATGATATCCACATTCTAGCATCATATAGGATGCGGGTGTTCCTGGAGGCGGAATAAGAATTCCCTCCCTTGTCACTATCGGTCTGTCCTTTCTGAAGAAATTCCTGATTTTATTAATAAACTTCATTTTTCTCAACTGTCCCTTCGGAATGTGACTCAAAAATATCAACAAACTCTTCGTACTTCTGTAGTCTCTATTAGGCAACTGTCGTCCAATACTAGCGCGACTCACACCAACCAACCAATCAGAGCACTGTTACGTCAGCAATGTCTCAACCATTAGAAATGCAGCTTACAATAGCTCATCCAATCACAGCTCTAGAGGCTCCTGCTGCCTGACCAATACCAGCACGGCGTTTTCTGACGTCAGTATTACTCCTTCCTACTGACCCTCCCTTTACAAAATGACTCGGCAAATTTTCTTAAACTTCTTTCTCAAAGAAATCTTGTTAAAAACAACATAAAAAAACAATGCTACCTTGTCTGTTTTCTAAATAAAGAGAAAGTTTCTCGCTTTTCCAAAGAGAATTTTCTCTACGAGCAAGAATAACGACCCAACGCTATCTCACCCTTCAATCAAGCTCCGGGAGGACCTGTTACTTCTCCAGGGATAAGGCCAAAGTTTCTCAAGAGGACTTTTTGGTATGAAAAGGAGTCTTGGTACTTTTCTGGGGAAAAGGCCAAAGTTTCACAGGTGCACCCTTCGCTATAACACTCCAAATCTACTCTCATACGAATATTCCCTAATGCAACACCTACAGCCTTTCACTGTTCAGTGTTATGACTTACAGACAAAGTACTTCCGTAGTGGGATACGTCTATCCACACTAATTCCCAGCCTACTTCAGGCTATGACTTTACCCCGGGCAACCTTCTCGCCCGTATATTCAAGACGACATAAAAACGTGACGTTAACTTTTTGGGTTAGAACACATATAATCAATAACCAATAATCAACTATTCAATAATAAACCATCATTCTGCTACCTGATCCAGCGCCAAACCGGGGGTTCCTGAAACGGACACAGCAGACAACGGGCCCCAAACATACAATACACAATTTATTCACCATTTAACAGACCCTACGAGAATGACGCTGAATACGCGTTTAGTATGGCGTTGATTTTGTCTTTACTCACCTAAAGGGAAAAACAGATTATCTAATCGTTTCTTCGTTGTTTAGCCCTTTTACCTATATCGTCAACTACTTTCCACTTTGGCGATGAATCATATTGATTGAGTAGTGTAAATTATTGACATGTCTTAATTAACTAAAATCTCAACAATTTGTCATGAGTAAATAATCACAAACTCAAATATCATTAATCTGTTTATCTTCAGTAATTATAAGAAAAATCTCAGGTACAAAGTTACAGGGAAAGAAAATACACGTTATAGGAGAAATATCATAAAATATGCAGACAAGATCACAAATATCTGAATCACAGTGAATATTATAGAGTGGATAGATGAAGAGACATAAGAGTCATGAAGAGAAAACATTTGCAGACATTTGCAAATTTCCCTATTGATACATACCTAACGATAAAAGTTCAGAAAAAACCACCACCCCTGGCCACGAGGATAGTGAAAAGGAACCCGATAAGGGAAACCGGGTTAAAGATAGGATCAGGAAAATAGGTAGGCCTCTAACCGACGGACAGCGACGATCACCCTCTGCCTCTTCGGACCTATGAAAGCTGACAGTCTTAACCACACCCCCCAAGAGCAGACCAATTATACCCTAATTCAACCTAACGATCCCACTAATCTGCAACATTCGGGAAAATCTCAACATTTCATTGGTCAATTTGTGGGGTGTTACACCACACCTCCATTACTTCATTTGGCTTTATATGCTCTCCTTTGTTCTTAACCCATTCTCACGATTTACATCCTTGCTTATGAATCGATTCTCTATCCCCCATCACGTTACATTTTCTGATGAATGGCTTGTCCCTGTATCAGCAACTTTGTTTCAAACAATGTATCGGCTAGACACAAAATGTTCATCAATTTGAGCTTTCCCAGGCATCTCGACGGCCTGAAATATTGCACGTCTTTCTTTCACTCTTGAAGGTTTCCTTCGTTCGCTGCTGACACCCACCAAAGTTCACGTATAGGTCACATTTTCACGGCCTGTCTGCGGCCTTATGTCAACTTTAAACACCCAACTAACTGCTCACCATAGGCCCATTTTTAAAACTACAATGAAAGAGAAATATAAAGAATATTAATAACACAAAATGAAAATTACATTGTTTCCCTCCCACCATTGCACGAATCCCATGTTAATTCATGTGAGCATTAATGTGCAAAGCATTATCATTTGCAATAGCATTATTCCTCTTTGTCGGTTTTAATATGCAAAACGCGATATGCGGCCTAAGCATTTCATGCATTAATCTTAATTGCAATGCACGCGTGCGCAAAGCATCTCCCCGTGTTTGTGTGTATTAATGCATATTAGTACAAAACACACGATTAATAAATGTTATCTTGGGGCGTTGATCCGAGCAGGTTTACATGATGCAAACCCTGCTCCATCAGAAGCGATAGAGATGAGGTACAGAGATAGTTGAGGTAGGGAGTGACATATGGTGAGGAGAAAAATGCAGTGGCGGTTTCTCTCCATGGGCGTCGGGGCTCCGCCCCCGTTAAATTCAACAAAAGTGCTCATTTTTTATTTAATAAAAAAATACCAGTTTTTTGTTGTCTTCTATATTGCTAAAACACAGGGCACTCTCTGCCCCACTCACCGATACAGCCGCCGTGAAAGTAACTATTGTGGAGTCTGGATGCATGTTGTCACGTGATGTGACTGACTCACCTCAGCTTGCATTCTTCCCGGGCGGCCAGAAAGAAGCCTAAGTGTTTGCCGGCTGACAACCTCACAGCCCTGAAGGCTGTGATGTCATCAGCTCGGCAAAGACCTAGCTTCAGGGCCCAGTCTCCACCCCCTAATGGCGTGGAGGTTAAGTTAGCCACGGGCGTTTTAATACCAAGCCCGATATCGCTAACCCTCCACGTCAATCAGGGAGTGGAGAGCTTGTCACCACCCCCTTTCCCAACTTATTACAGAGCGTGGTGGGACCCACCCTGTGACGAGTTGGGAAAGGGGGTGTGGCAGGCGGGAAGCCGAGGAATCGAGTCTGCGCAGACTCGACCTCAGACTGCTTCCCACACGTGAGTCTGCACTCTCCACTGTGGTGGTGTCTGGACTCTGGTGGAACTTACTGGAAGGCATTTACTGTGTCCTCATTTGACTCCAGTGAGACGGACTGCATTTTAGAGCCGACTCGAGTCCCGAGACAATCCATCATTATTGCAGTGCTGGCAGCAGCTAGTCCCAATGGGTGCTGCTTGGCGCTGCCACAGCACTGACTGCAGGTTGCTGTTTGGTGTAGGACTGGATTTAAGTGAACTCCGGAGTCAGCCGTTTTACTAGCGCAGGTAAGGCCCAGGCGGGCATTTTTTAAAGTTATATAAGCCCGTTTACGAGGGCCATGTCGTCACATGGATGATGAATAAGAGAGAGCGAGGCCCTGATAGTTAACAGCTGCTGCTAACTGAATAAATGTTTCCTAAACTATTAAAAACCATATGTTGTGTATGCCAAAACGAAGCATTTGTATGACGTGTTTCTCATTATGTTCATTGACAAACGGGAGGAGGGTTAAAGAAACATACGCGCACCGTGGCTGAAAGTGCAAACTTGGCTTGAAGGGGTCTGTTCCTCGTGCAGTGTGTGTGCTAACTTAATTGTTCCATTATTTCGTGCTATGCCTTTGCGAGTATGTTTGGTATTCCTCAACAGCTAGATACAGCTAACGGAGATTACAAACGAAATCTGTTTGCAATCTACATTTTCCTTTGCAGCCTTGTAAATCCTGAAAATACCCTTGCGGAAAAGGAGACTTGTAAAATGTTAGCACTGCGTCCCTGCTTGTGTCTTTTCTGCCTGTTTGCTTTTCCTTGCAGATTTCAAGGTGATGACAAAAGAGAGAACATCCCTAGCATTTGTTAATACCCACTTGACCCACAAAGGAAATTCACCAGCGTTTGCAGCCTCTAATTTAAAAACAATTAGACCGTTCCGCTTGGTGAACCAATCAGATCAAAAATGTCTTAAAGGGTGGTTTAATTTAATCATTACCTTAACAAGCCCCCTTTTAAAACTACGATCCTCCAAATTTAGGGGATTTGTTTTGGAATTTGATCCAATAACTGGCTTTGCAACAAGAAACGCATAGCTGCATCTGATTTGGTTCAGAACAGGGTGATAATCATGAAATTACTTTGGATGTTTATTCACTGTGAAAACATGAGAACAAACTACTTTCTAGAGATTGCCTTGACAAGCGCTCCAGGGGTTGCAGTCCGCTAACCGAGTCCTTTGATTTACAAATAACTATTTGGAATTTATAGTACATTCTCCATTTCAAAGAGTTTAAAATAAACAGCCAGGGGAGAGAGGAAGTGTCAGGAGCCGAAGAAATGGTTTCCCAAAAAGTGGTCAGAAACCAAAATCGCACATCGGCATCCATTACCTTGCTCATCTCACTCAAGGTCATCATGGACACTTTTTCCAGTCCTGGGTTTATGGCAAACTAATGATCTCTGGGCGTCGCAGACGATATTTGCTATCATGTTTGCAAACAAACCTCATAACTAGAAGTGTGCAGAATTTTACGGGTTTTTGCAAAATAGCATTCCCAAAATTAGCATATTACTGAAATACACTTTGTATTTCGAGCAGCTTTGCTTTTTGAGTGTATAACCCACTCAGAAAAGTTAGTTGGGCATGAGAAAAGTTTGAGGAGTAAATGTCTCGCTCCAAGAGAAAATGTCTTTCAAGTGAGACGTTTTCTTTTCCACTAACATGAGCCTCAGGTGAGCAAAAATCATGGAAAACTTTGCATTTTGTGAAATGACAAAAATGTTGCTCACTTTACATAACACGAAATTCAGAATTACTGGCAATATCCCGCATAACAAAAAATAATTGTAATCCTACAGATAACTATGATTTGTAGGTTAAAAGCCAAGAACTCCAGTGAAGGACTCACAACCCCCTAGGCACTTCTGTGACTTTACATAGAATGAAGCTGACTACAAAGCAACGGATCCATTGACATTAATGGAAAAGGAGTGCATTACAGCCAGTGGCGTAACACAAGTGTTGGGTCTCTCTGGCAGAATCTCACGAATTTAGATTGCTTCTCTAGGCCTGTCACCGAATCATCATAGCCTTCCCACAAGAGCCTATTTTGATATGCCTTCAGGCGCATTTGTGCCGAGAAATTTTATCCTGCAGCACACATTTATCATTTCTGAACGGGCTTTAATACTAGATGTCCATTTTACATTACAGTTTGTGGCATGATCATGCAATACATATTTTTTGTACTTAATTTAGATCCATCTTGTAATGGGTGCCTTGCTGAAAAAAATACAAACTGTTTTAAAATTCCTGAAATGAGCTTACTGCAGTGCATGAGGAATGTTTGTACCCCACAAATGCATCAGCAGTACCGCAGGCTCTTCTGTTACAGAATATGAAGCCAGGCCCAGTCATGTTAGCACAGCCATACCCAGGCATCAGCTTTAGCAGCTAATTGAGTCTGCTCAAGCATGTAGATGTCACAGGGCATATAGGGAAAGCAAGGAACGAAATATTTAATTGCTGTACAAATAAGTCCCTGCAACATGAGCTAAAGTTTACTCCAATAGGAAACCATTTTGCATTGTAATTTGTTGAGTGAGTGAGCAGTGTGCAATGCCCTTGGGCTTGAAAGTTAAACCTGGAGGATGTGAAAGGAATATGGACGCTCATGTTTTTTTTGCACGTCGCACATATTTTACAGCATTTTAGTTTTAGAAACAAGAGCACGTACGCTTGGAGCAGTGGGCGGCGTGACCTTGGTTATACTGAATAAGCAGCTACCTATGTTATATGACATCTCTTTATTAATGTAACAACTGCACTTTCACAATTGCTTTATTAACCGTCCTGCTTTCCCAAATTTGCTTGAAAATGCACCATTTGTCCACTCTTTTTTCAAAATTTTCTCGGGGGAGAACCCCCGAACCCTCCGTAGGTTGTCCGGGGCTCACTCGCTACGCTCGCTCGCACGCCGCAGTACAGTATGACAATAATTTGACACCTCACCACTTTCAAATCTCACCAGCCGCCACTGGAAAAATGTAAAGTAGTAAAATAGAATGATGCAAAGAGGTATAATCTGGAAGAGGTTGGTGCAGAAAGAGAGGTACAGACATAGTTGAGGATTTAGACTGAGGTTTGAGAGGTAAAGCGAGCTAGAGAAAGGCAGAGTAAACGTTGAGAAAGAGATGGGTGGGGTACGTTTAGGAGTGAGTCAGAGAGAAATGTGAGGAATTAAGAGAGATGAGTTAGAGTAAGTGTCAAAGAATGATAGAGGTAGACAGGTTGAGAGTTGAGTTAGTGAGAGAAGTAGAGAGATTTTCTAGGTAGAGAGATAGCAGTGAAGAAGCAAGAGGGGCAAAAGGAAAAGAGGTATAGAAACTGGTCAGGTGAAGAGTAGTTAAGCAGAGATAAAGGTAGAGAAAGTGAAGTGTTTAAGGAAAGAGCGAGGTGAGTGCACCCGGTGTGCGAGCCACCCCCCTGCCCTCTCTACGTGCACATCAGACTCGCACTGGCTGGTGCGGGCGCGTCTGATCCGTATTGCTCCCGGAGGCCCTGTGGTGATAGGGACCGCGGGAGAGCCTGGGAGGCAGCCGTCAGGTTGTTCGGATCGGTCTACGGGGGGCACCATTATCTGGGGCCGCACCGCCTGCTCGATACGGCGGAATCATTCAGCATACTGGGCGCGAGGGCTGCAATGTGGCACCAGCGGAAGTGAGGCAGCCCGAGGAATTGATCGCCATGCATAGACACCCCTGGGCAATTCAGGAAGCTGGGCACTATATGAGACGGCAAGGGTGCTCTGGATCATAGCGCTGGGGGCCTACAAACTGTCCATACAGCTGGCTCAGGTGGATGATGTTGGCCACAGCGCAATAACTCCTTACAGTGACCGGGACTGTGTTACGTTACCGTGCAGGGCCTTGATGCTCCTTTGTCGATCCCACATATATCGTGCTTGGGCCCCGTGCAGCAGGCACTTAGCCACTCCAATCAGAGGCTTGTAGTAGATAGATGCTTCCATCCACTGGACATATGCAGGAAGATATGGGTCGGAAAGACCCCAAGCAATGGCTATTGCAGTTCGGGAAAGCAGCAGAGAAAGTGCAGGAAGCAGGTGGCAGTATGGCTGAAGGCGGACAAGATGCAGCCCCCACAGGCGATCCTTCTACAAGCCCAACTTCCCTGTTACATGAGCTGACAGCCGGCTTCAGGGCGCTGGATGGTTGGTTCGACGCCCTGGAAAAGCGCCTGGACAATTTGGGTGCCAAAATAAAGGTTCATGATAAGCGGCTGGATACAGTGGAAGGGAGGGTTTCAGATCTAGAGGACGGGACGGCCCAGTCAACGAAGCGCCTAGAACGCATGGAAAAGATCCTCAAGGAGGTTGCTATAAAAAACGAAGATTTGGAGGCGCGCAGTAGGCGCAATAACATTTGCATCCTTGGGGTCCCTGAGTCGGCCAATACCGGCCGGATGGATCTTTTTTCGAAACTCTGCTGGCTGACCTATTTGGCAAGGACGCTTTCACTCCTGGTTTTGTCGTTGAGCGTGCACATCGCTCCCTGGGCCCTCACCCCAATCCTGGCTGCTCTCCAAGACCTATAATTGCGCGCATCATGAACTTTCGAGACAGGGACACTGCACTGCGCTTGGCAAGAGAGCGCGTTGCGATTACCCGGCAGGGATCGACATTGGCCCTGTTCCCTGACTTTACAGTAATGGTTCTGGAGGCGAGGCGCAAATACAATGGTGTTAAGGCTACTTTTCGTAATCTGGGACTTAAGTACGGCATGCTATACCCAGCGAGTCTTCGCGTGGATATCGAGGGAAAATCTCGGATTTTCAACACGCCCACCGTGGTACATGAGTTTTGCAGAAGCTACAAAGGCAACAGTAGTCAAAGGAGCACAGTTGCAACCAGGGCTTCCCCCCCTCACAGTGGCTCGGTGCCCAGCGTGGAACTTTTCTCCTCTGAATAGTCCTGAGACTACATGGCTCCGTTTCAAATGTTTTCTTCTTGTATTGGGATAGGATAATCACTAGGTTAATTTAGTTTACTGCAATGTTGGGATTCTGACGGGGTGTTGCCTCTCCCCTGTGTGTTTAGCACGGTAAAGGTGTTATTAGATTGTAATGTATCTTACTTATCTCCTGTTTATAAATCTAGGATGTTTACATGATGCATTTGGCTACCGGTTACATGGGGAGGTTCCCTGCGTAGGGTGCCGCAGCGATGGGTGGGTGGTGGTGGGGGGTTGTTCGTAGCTTTTGGTTACTACTAACTGAATACCAGTATACTCACTTTTCAATGAAGAGATTTTGCTATGATGCAATACAGCATTCACTAGGATTTAGGCTAAATGACAACATTGAATAACCTGTCCGCCTACTCCGACCTGTCGCTTATCACCTGGAATGTCAGGGGCCTCAATAATGCTAGAAAAGGGAAGCACATACTACATTACTTGCAGAGACATGGGATAGACGTCGCATTTTTACAAGAAACCCATTTACCCAAAACAGACGTCACCCATTTCGCGTCTAGCTGGGGCCCACATCGGTACTTTGCGAATTATAGTACTTATGCAAGGGGCACGGCGATATTGATACACAAGCGGCTCCCTTTCCATCTACACAAGACCC
Organism: Calotriton arnoldi; assembly: GCA_963921515.1. NCBI lineage: Eukaryota > Metazoa > Chordata > Amphibia > Caudata > Salamandridae > Calotriton > Calotriton arnoldi. Next base: position 4,751,614 of record CAWUFW010000319.1, read on the forward strand.
ACAGCGACAGAGAAGGTCGATATACCGATATACCGACAGCCCAGAGTTTTTCCATGATCTGCATTCTCAAATCTTGCAGCTTGATGCAGAGCACATATGTATGGGGGGGGGGGATTTTAATCTTTTATTAGATCCTTCCCTTGATGGCTCCTCTACCTCCCCCGACAGAAAACCGCGCGCGCCGTGCGCTGTTAGAGTTGTGCGACTCAGTTGGGTTGTTGGATATTTGGAGGCGGCAAAACCCGGTGGGTCCCGCTTATTCTCACTATTCTGCCCAGAATGATACATGGACCAGATTGGATTTCTGGTTGGTCTCCCCAAGTCTATCTACTTGGTATAGAAATACCCTGATACTCCGCAGAACGCACTCGGATCACTCCCCGGTTATGTTGAAGGCTCGGGTTCCTAGACCAGAGGGGTGTGAGAGGCAGTGGAGGTTCCCGGGGCGGGCCCTTATGGATGATAGGTTTCAATCGGAACTTCGCGAAGCAATAGAGGAATATTTCGAGTTAAATACCGGATCAGTCAACTCCTGGGCCACACTTTGGGTGGCCTTTAAGGCCTACACACGGGGTGTTTGTATTTCTAAGCATGCCGGAGTTGTGAGGGACCTCAGGGCCACACTTGCTCATATTGAGCAGAAATTAGAATTGATAGACAGGGAGAAGATTGATCGCCCGGATCCTGCTGGGCTTGGCCCACGTTTGACCCTCTTGGCAGAATTCAGGGAAGCCGCGGAATGGGAAACCCATTTTTTAAGCAAACATGCCACTGCTCGCCGCTACGGAGAGGGCGACAGACCGGGCCGCACATTGTCACGACCTCTGAGGCCCCCATCTGGACGGTCATGCATCACTGGAATTAGATCTCCGACAGGCCAGATTCTCACAGAAACCCCAGGAATTCGGGACAAATTTTTAGCATACTACGACACGATATATACGTCCAGAGTAACTCACAACGCATCAGACCAGGAGGAGTACCTGGCTGAGATAGCCTTGGTCTGCCTAGAGAACTTTATGCAAGAGTTCCTAGCGGAACCATTCTCCACAAATGAGATCATCAGTGCCATAGATGCAATGAACGGCTCCACTGCCCCGGGGCTTGACGGCTTTACAGGCGACTTCTACAAGTCCTACAAGGACCTATTGGTGCCGCGCCTACTAGAGGTGTACAATGAGGCGCTTGAGCAGAAGGAGTTGACCCCCACTTTGAGAGAAGCAGTAATTATCCTACTTCCTAAACTGGGAAAGACCCGCTGGCATGCGGGTCATACAGGCCACTTTCCCTTTTAAATCTAGATTATAACATTTTGGCCAAAATGATTGCGTTAAGGCTGGCCTTGTTGTTAGATAGAATAATTTCCCCAGCCCAGTCGGGGTTCGTCCCCCACAGATCAACCTCCCTCAATTTGAGAACTCTGTTTGCTGTACTGCATAGGATTGCACCGGAGGTCCCAGCTGCAGCAGTCCTCCTGGATACCGAAAAAGCCTTTGACTCCTTGGAGTGGCCTTTTTTTCTAGCAGTGATGAGGAGGATGGGTATGCCAGAAGGTTTTATTGACCTTACAGCGCTGATATATGACGCCCCGACTGCTAGACTACGCTTAAACGGTATGCTATCGCATTCGTTTAATTTCTCACGTGGCTCCAGGCAGGGTTGCCCACTATCGCCTCTGCTTTTTATATTAGCTATGGACCCACTGGTCAGACATTTTCAGGAAAGACATATGCAAAGAGGACTCCAGTTCAGAACAGGCCCTCTCCCTATATCTTTATATGCGGACAATATCATCCTCTACGTTCGGACCCCAGAGGAGAACCTAGAACCTCTTTGTAGGAGAGTAGGATCTGCTTCTTATAGTTACCCCCACTTTTTGCTGATGTTTCACTGTTTTTCGACCTAGCCAGACTGAGGCCCTGCTAATCAGGACCCCAGTCTATCTGCTTTCTACTCTAAATTGATTGTATGTACTTTAGGTACACTCCAGATTGGATTCTGGGGTACCCTTGTGAGTCCCTAGTATATGGTATACTATATACCCAGGGCATAGGTACCCCAGAGGCCTACCAGGGGCTGCAGCATGTATTGTGCCACCCCTTGGAAGCCTTTTAAAATGACACAACAGGTCTGCTACAGCAGCCTGTGTAAGGTGGTGTAGCCACCCCTTACTGAGATATAGGTTCCCTATATCTCTCCATATCACTGCACATGTAAACCTATCAGTCACCCCTATGGCAGGCCTTAACAATCCTGAAGGCAGGGTGCTGGGTTTCATGTGAGAGGGTGCCCATGCATGAGCAGAGCCCTTCTGCAGCTTTCGGAATCTTTATTCCGGGGTTGTTTGTGATGCAGCCAGACCATATACTCTTAAGTGCATTATAACCCCGCGGTAAATGCTAACTTGAGAATGGCTGCAGGGAAAACTGTCGTGTTTGGTGTCAAACACCTTGGAATCATACCTCCACCCCAGTACTGGGGTGGGAGGTATGACTTCTCCCTTCTAGAGGGAGCAGCATGGCACCACCGGTACACCCGGTACCAGCTTAACAGAACCCTGGCATCACAAAATGGATGCTGCAGCCACAGACACGAGTCTGCCCTCCTGCTGCTGGACGAAACTCCAGCAGGGGAGGCCTGGACAATAGGTTTCCTGTCACAGGGAGGTGTGACCACCTCCCAAACAGGCTTTAGTGTATTGGGGCTGGGTGGGTGCACTCTCAGAGTGCTTTGAAGTCTGCACTGGGGGCACATTTGGTGTCCCTGTGCATAGTCCAGTTCAAACCGGTTGCAGGGGCACACAGCCCCTGCTCTGGTGCGAAACTGGACAAAGGAAATGGGTGTAGCCACCCCTCTTTCCTGACCCTCCCATAGGTGGGTCCCCAGAGTTTGTCCCACCCCTTCCTTGAGTATAAAGTAGGAAACCCTGACTACAGGACTTTAGATTACACCTGGACTAAACTCTGATACCAGAAACCAAGTACTTCGACGATCTACACTATGCTGGATGACTGAAGAATCTCCCTTGGAGTAAAGGAGTTACTCCCCTGCAAGGCAGGCACCTTTAATGCAACTGACCAGTTGGCATCTCCGAGCTCCGACGGACTCCGAAGAATATTGCCACACAGGAGGTAGGTTTTCTGAGGTCTCTGAGGTTGATCTCTGCCCACAGCAAGTCTGAGGCCCGTATCCCTCGTGGAGACCGTGCAACCCGAACCCCTGGACACCGCGACCATTTTCAGAAGCATCAGCTTTCCGGCGACCCCTGAGGCTGAGCTTGGGGTTACTTGTAACCCTGACCCCGAGCAGTAATTGCTCCGAAGATTGCAGGCCTACACTCAACGAGTGTTCCGTGGGCCGCCATTTTGTGATTCCTCTCGAGGTCCCTTCGCGATCCCTGGTCCGTTGACCTGTGGGTCCCCAAGAAGGCAACTCTAACTTTTATTGGGCTTCCCTAGTTGCTCCAGACGTGCCCTGACTCTCCCTCGCTTGGGGAGTCCCCAGGACCTTGCTGGTCCGCACAGAAGCATCTTTTCTCTTCCTGCGTGGGTTGCTGTTGCCAAGGCTTGTTGTGGTCAATCCGATCACCGACACCCCAACACTCGACATCCTTTGTGGGACAGCTCGAATCAGGCTCCTGGTTGTCGTCGACATCTCCGGAACCCCGTGGCTGCAGAGTCAAGCTTCACCTCTTCGCACCTGAAGCACCCGACATCGGTGGGCATTCGATTGCTCCGCTCCTGGTCACTGGCTAGTGACCCAGACTCTGTCCCCTCTGCTTTCAGGTTCTTCACATCTTCGATCCAGGCTTGGATCACACCGGACACTTTTCTCCTTCACGGCAGCAGCACTTTGCAGCAGATCGCCATTGAAAACGACGACGATTCCCGACACCTTTTGACACCTATGCACCCGGCTTCCCTGGGTGATGTAACTCGAGTACTCCGGTGCTCCCGTGGGTGTTGGCCCTAGAACCCCTTAAGTCTAAAGGGGTTTGCTCAAAGTCCTCTCCTAAGTGTCCTTTATCTTTAAAATTCCAACCGCGACTTTCCGCATTGAATCCTACGGCGCTCGCGGCTGTGTTCTCACACTGCACACGTCCCCCGTGGGTCTCCTGTGTCACTACCTTGGGTGGTTCCTAGGGGTCCCAGCGATTCTACGTGCTCTAGGCACTGTGTCTAGTCAAGTCGTGGTTCTTATACCACTTTCTTAGTATATGGTTTGGTCTCCCCCTGGAGCCCACTGTGTATATGTGCTATTTACTGTCGTTTTAATACTGTGATACTGTGTAGCTTGAACTCTAATCTCATAAAGGGATTAGTAGTTAGTGTTTAGAAATAAATACATATATTTTATATATATCTTGTGTGGTTCTCCTTTCATTTAGTTATTCAAGAGGTTATAATCTGGTAAACCAAGCTGCTTTACACTCCTTCAAGACTTAGCCTGAAGGCTGCTCTCCATAGCTACCACTAGGATAGCTTTCAATAAAGGTTGTCTTTAAACCTATCATCAATAAGGGTCGTTTGGATTGGTGCAAGGTGCCCACTATAACTAGTGGACAGCATATGCCAGGCCAACTTCTCACAATCTTATTAGAGAGATTATATGGTTTGGCCGGTTTTTGGGCTTGGGCATCAATTGGAGCAAGTCAGTGATATTCCCCCTCACCAGTAGCAGCAAGAAATGGAGCTGTGAATATCCTTTAGAGTGGTGTGAGTACTCGACCAAATATCTGGGTATATATATTCATAAAGAAACAGAACAAATAATCCGATTGAACTACGGCCCGGCTATACATAAATTAGAACTGCAGGTGGAAAGATGGTTGCGACTTCCCCTCTCACTTGTGGGCCGGGTTGCGTTAATAAAAATGATTGTCCTCCCAAAATTTTGGTATTTATTTAACAATATTCCCATTCCGCTCCCTAATAGATTCTTTCTCACGTTGCGCTCTCATCTCATTAGACTGGTTTGGTGGGGCAAGAGACCTAGGGTTAGCTGGGATGTCATGACCCTACCATATGACAGAGGTGGATTCAGTGTTCCGAACCTCCAATTATACTATTTGGTCGCACAATGCAGTTATGCGCATTCCTGGTATCACCCAGATGCCCGGATTCCATACATTAGGCCTGAGGCAGATTTAGTCTTACTTGGCTCTCTGAACACGGTGCTGCTTCGGGGACTCCCTAGGGACCCCTGGGATATTCAAACTGTATCGACTACCAGCTGGGCCTGGAAAAGTTAATTAGATTCACCAGAGCTCATGTTTTATACTCTCCTGATATCCCGATCTCAAATAACTCATGGATACCCATCATGGAGGGGAAATTGGTGCTGCGCACACATTCCAAATATGACATAAGTAAAATTGGGGATCTATTCATTGGGGGCCATATCTTCTCTAGTACAGAGGAGGGGAGATTCAGTGAGGCATCTTTTATGGACCACTTTATCCTAAATCGGGTTCGCTGCGCACTAAGAGCAGGGATTCCGGGGTTCCCTCTGGAGCCCTAGCCCTTTGTCCCACTAACCACGGTAATTGGGAGCCCAGGGGGCGAGCACCTTATTTCCAAATTGTATGGGGCGTGTGTTGCACTGGTTCCCAGTAGAGACGCTAAGGTCCGAGAATCTTGGGAAAGAGATCTAGGGCACCCCATTCTGGACGAGCAATGGACTTTCTGCTGCACACAAACTAAAGAGGTCTCCCTGAACAGCCATCCTAAAATGATACACTTTAAATTTTTGCGGAGAATTTACATGACACCTGAGAAAATGCACACTATTGATCCAGACAGACCGCATAGCTGTTTGAAATGTGGGGTGCCACATGCCGACTTTGTGCATCTTGCTTGGCATTGTGTTAAAATTAGGATCTATTGGCGAGAAGTGTACAGAGTAATTGGGGAAATGACAAGTCTGGAGGTAGCACCAACACCTGAGACTGCGCTGTTGGGTTACGTGTTTGGTTTCCCAAAAGGGGTTCGTAAGTTTATGGCAATTGTGTTGCTGCTGGCGAAGAGAGAGATTGCTCTTAGATGGGGCTGTAAATCCTCCCCAATTTTAAAAGGCTGGCTCAACAGTTTAATATATTGCAATACGAATAGTGAATTATATGCTAGCATTCAACCACCGGCGTCCCGCCCGAGAGATATCGCATCCCCCGCTGTGCAACAAACGGACGGGATTGTTCCCACTGGAGTGGGTTAAATTGTTCAATGCGATGCTCCAGGTGGTTTGCTGGTGGGGCATAGTGTGGTAGAGCTAGACAGATGAGGTAGAGTGAAGTATGGAGAGACAATGAGAGAGGTGAGTTGAAATAGAAAAGGAGACAAAATAGAGAGATGAGAAAGAGAGTGGGTAAAGAGGAAATAAGGGTAGAGGGAGAAAAGCAGGCAGCTAGATAGGAGTAAGACAGTGAGCATTGAGGAAGAGAGAGGGGGAAGATTGAGAGATGAATAAGAAACACCAAGTTGAGGTCAAGAGATGAGTTAGTGAGAAAGATGTGAGGTAGAGAGAGAAATGAGATGGGGAGGTTGATAGATGAGAGAGAGAAAGGTTAGGTAAAGATTGTTGAGGGGAAGTAGATGTAGGAGAGATACAAGGAGGTGAGATGAAACAGAACACAGAGATATAAGGTAGAGCGAGAGTTAAAGTAGAGAGGGAGATACAGAGGTAGAGGTGAAAATGTAGGTACAGTGAGTGGTAGAGAAAGAGGTAAAGTTGTGCAAGAGGAAGAGGAAGTTGTTATAGAAAGATGCGTGTCGGAGGGATGGGCGAAAAACAAATCTGGGGGGCTGGAGGTGTCTATCAATTTTGGCGTTCTTTTTGTTTTATTTCTTAAATGAACTCAGTCAACAGTAGTATAGGAGTAACATAAAACATGAAGACTGTATAGATATGTAAGATGGGCGATGACGGCTTCGGTTCTCCTTTCTTCTTACGACTGGTCTTCTGCTTTACTTTATTGTGCGCTCATGTTTCCGTGGTGGCTCACTCCCTGGGAGCATGAAAGAAGACAAGGGGAAAAACCATTAAATGTCATGCCCTTGATATGCTCTTTCACAGTATAGGCACCGTCACCACACCCTAGAGTGCCTGTAAGGACTCTTTTCTGATGAGGGCTGTGAAACTTAGGAAGGGACTTTTTTTGGGGGGTAGAGAAGAGAATGTGCAAAGAGGAGGTAAAGGAAGCAACCTCAATCACGACTCCTTCCTAGTCGAGGTAGTTTTATGTCAGCTGTCCCCTCCCTTTTAGCCCTTTTAGCCCTTTTTCACTATTGTTTCTCTCTCCTACGTCATGGAAATCCCTACAAGCCAACTGTTTCTCTGCTTCACGTCCTAGTATCACTCACTGTACGGTTACTTACGACAGACCTTACTTTCCCCCCAAAAAACACACTCTCGCAGAAGAAGAAGAAAAGGAAAACATCAAGGAGAATAAATAACAAAAGACATAAGCAATCCTCTCAAATAATACTAGCTTGCTGCTTTTATCCTTGAGCCCCAGACCTTCCTTTCTCCCTCCCTCCTCCGACACGTACCGCAATAGCCACAACCCTCTCCAGAGTTGCGGCGGGGAGTTCACACCTCCGGGGGTGACCACCACTCGTCGCTCCAAGCTTCCTGGGTCTCGTCTTCCTCTGCGGCTTCTGGGGCAGCCATCGGTATCCTCCCTGGTTCACAATAACTGGTGGTGTTTCCACAGTCCTCCCGGGTAACCGAATAGGATGGCGTCTTCTCCTCCTGCCGTTCTCGTCCGTCCACACTCCACTCCTCAGCGTATTCTGGGTATCGCCTTCTGTCCACCTCCTCCAATCCGGTTGTCGCCTCTTTACCTTCTGCCTCCTACTTTGATTGGTTCCTGTTGCTTATGTGCCCGCCTCCTTCTATCGTCAGCGGATCCACAATGGACGTCGTAATTCCTTTTTTTTCTACTTTCCTGGAGGGGAGCTGCTCATCGTGCTGGGACAAGAAAGGTAAATTAGGGGGTAATATGGATGTCGGGTTGGGGTTCCCTGGGCTATCACTATTACATCCATAGAGCAGGGCATGATCTTCCTTACATCCCCCCGACCCTAACTTTCTTGCTTGCAAGACCTGTTTCTACAGGATATCATGATAGAAACTCAGCATTGGTTTGGTTTCTTCCTTTTCGATGATGTGTGTGGAATCAGAAGGGTTGTAATGTCAGGAACCACCTTAATACTCGGACATTATGTCCTTTATTGCGAGACAGTCATTTCAAAGGCACATGGTCCGTATATAGGGTAAATTCCCTACCTTCAAGGTAATATCGGACCGACTCAATGGCCCATTTAATGGCCAGGGCTTCCTTTTCTATTACAGCATAATACCTTTCCCGTGGGAACAGTTTGCGACTAATGTATATCACTGGTCTTTCATGACCCTGTGGGTCCACTTGGGATAGAACTGCCCCCAATCCCTGTTCTGAGGCATCCGTTTGTAAGATGAAGGGTTTGGTGTAATTAGGGCTGAGGAGGACTGGTGCGGATGTGAGGGTGTTTTTTAACTGGGTGAAGGCATTTAAAGAGTTGAGTGATGGGTCCTTGAGTTCTTTCTCTGTTTTACAACCTTTCTTTAATAGGACAGTTAGGGGGAGGCGGTTTGTGAGAAATCAGGAATAAAGCGCCTGTAATACCCCAAGACGCCCAGAAAGGCCCTCAGATCTTTTTTGGTTTTGGGAAAGGGTAGATTTGATGACCTTCTCTTTTTGTGTTTTATGCAACCTTCTCCCAAAAGGTACCCTAAATATTTTACTGATTTGCAGCTATACGGCTTTTGGCCGGGTTAATGGTTAGTCCCACTTCCTTCAGTGCGTGGATAACTTTCATTAGATGAGCCAAGTGTTGTTCCCAGGAGGTCCTATGGATAATGATATCATCTATATATGCTGCTGCAAAGGTGTTACAGGGTTTTAGTATGGTATTTATTAGCCTCTGGAAAGTTGCAGGGGCTCCATGTAGTCCAAAGGGTAACACAGTAAACTGGTATAGCCCTCCCGGAGTGGAGAAAGCTGTCTTTTCTTTGTCCTGTTCCCTCAAAGGCACCTGCAAAGTACCCTTTGCAGAGATCTAAAGTACTAATATACTGTGCCTCCCCCAATCGTTCAATCATTTCATCCACTCGTGGGAGTGGGTACGAATCGAATTGAGATATTTTATTAACCTCCCTAAAATTTATGCAAAACCTTATAGACCCATCAGGTTTAGGAACGATTACTATTGGGGAATTCCATTCGCTGGTGGAGGGTTCTATAATTCCCACTTCGAGCATTTGCTGTATCTCCTTTTTGACCGCCTCTCGTCGGGATTCAGGAATCCGATAAGGGGGTAATCTAACCTTTTTCCTTGGTGGGGTCTGTATGGAGTGTTCTATAACTGAAGTCTTTCCTGGAACTAGAGAGAATACTGACTGAAAGGGTTGCAGGCAGGACTATACTTCCTGTTTTTGCAGGTCTGGTAGGCCGGGGTCTATACTTTGTTGATACAAAGGGGAAGGTTCCACGCTGATTCCCAGCAATACAGGTGGGGCTCCTTCCCACCTTTTCAATAGATTAATATGAAATATTTGTGTATTAGACTTTTTCTGTGGATCTATCTCAAGATGGTAGGTAACCGGGTTTACCCGTTCTATTATTCAGAACGGACCCTGCCATTGCCCTAGGAGCTTGTGGTCAGAAGAGGCCATCATAAGTAGAACTAGATCTCCTACCTCGAAGGTTCTTTCTTTGGTTTTTCTGTCATATTGGGCTTTTTGGGCACTTTGAGCTAGTTCCATATGGGACTTTACTATGCTGCGTATTTGGTGTAGGTGGTTTTTCAACTGAAGAACATACTCAGGTAAGGGTTTCCCTCTTTCTGGTTCTTCCTCCCTTTCTTCCCTTAGCATGTCTAGCAACATGCGGGGTTGTCGCCCATAAAGCAACTCAAATGGGGAATACCCTGTACTCTTCTGTTCTTTGCATCTAATGGCAAACAGAGCGAGGGGAAGCATATCTTCCCACTTGCGTGCCTCCAGTTCCAGTAGCTTTTTTAGCATTATGTTAAGAGTGGCATTGCATCTCTCCACCAGCCCGTTTGTCTGTGGATGATAGGCCGAAGTTCGTATCTGTTTAATCTTAAGCTGGTGGCATACCTGTTTCAATAATTTGGAGACAAAAGGTGTTCGTTCCTTGATCCTTTACAATCTCCCGCGGAAACTCTACCGGGGAAAATATGTTAATCATATCTTTTGCTATCTGTATAGCATTGGGCTGTCTCAAGGCTACTACTTCAAGAAACCGGGTTGCATAATCTATTAAGACCAGGACATAACGGCATCCACTTCGGGAGGGAAGAAGGGGCCCAATTATATCCATACCCACCCTTTAAAAAGGCTGGTCGATTATATTGAGAGGTTTTACGGGAGCCTTAGGGGGTGTGGTCCTACTATTTTTCTAACAAATGTGACATTCCTTACAATACCTCCGGACTTGTTCATATATTCCTGACCAATAGAACTTATCCAATATAGCCTTCACTGTCTTTTCTCCCCTGAAATGTGCTCCCAACAAGTGAGTATGGGCCAGGAACAGTACTTTCTTTATATTGCCGAGGAACCAGTAATTGAGGGTTAAGGGTTTTCCCCCCTCTTCGGTACAGTAGCCCTTTCTGTAGAAAAAAATAGGGACATACTTGATCAGGGTCCTCCATAGGGGTGGCTCTGTTCCAGGCCTCCCTCTAGGTTGGATCTTCACTTTGTGCAGTCTGAAAATCACGATCGTTTTCCCATATACCTTCTTCCTCTGACTGGGCTAGTTTCACTCTCTCTTTTCTGCCTTCCTCTGCCTTCGACTTTTCTGGGATTTTCCCTGAGGCCACTCGTTTTCTGATACCTGAGAAAAAGGGGTTGTTTTCCGCCACTCCTCCCCTTCTTTCCAGGTGTCCTGGAGCAAGCTATCCATGTTGGGATAGTCTCTTACCAGTACTAGGGGCTCGGGTAACTTGGGAATTAATCCCACCCGCAAGGATACAGGTTTCATAGATGGTCTATGTTGAATTTGTACCTCAGTGGTGGGGTATCGTTTATAATCTCCATGCATGCACTGAATGTTTAACATGTCGGTCACAGATCGTACTCCCCCTGGGACTGCCTGAGGCTGTATAACACTCTGTACACAACCAGTGTCCACTAAAGCCTGCCGGGGTTCTCCATTGACAGTGACCTGGTGATGATAACGGGGTACTGGCCCTGCCTGGGCGCTGTATAATACTTTAGTCAACCCTATGTCCATCGGGTCTTCTTTTTGAGGACATGAGCGGGCAATATGTCCATATAATCCGCAATTGAAACATTGGGGCCCCTGGGGTGATAGGGGTCGTGGTGGTGGGGCGATGAGTCCTGGCGTCATGGTGACAGATTCCACTTTTCTTGGGGCGGCGGTCTTTTGGCCCTTGGTCAGAACCCCACTTGGGTGTTTCCACTGGGTCTCTTCCCTACCTTTCTGTATCTCCTGTGCCCGGTAGTAGGCACTGGCTATTTCCAGGGCTCTTTCTAAGGTCAATTGGGAATGTTGACGGACCCACCCTTGTATGAGGGGGTGCATGGAAGAGAGATACTGTTCTAGAAACACTTTTTCTACTTTTTCTTCCTTGGTGGATGTCGAAGGTTTCAATCACCTATCAGCCTATCTGTAGTATAACGCTCTTGGTTTTTTTTGAGCCCCTTCCTTGATTTGTCGCAACCAAATTCTATAGGTTTCATCATCCACCCCCATCCGTTCCAGGCTGCTCCTTTTGATCTCTTCATAGGGGGTGAGTCCTAGTGGATTGGCAGCTTGGTAAGCAGCTTGGAGGTCACCCGATAGGAGCGGCCCTAAATATTGTCCCCATTTATCAGCAGGCCAAGCTGCGGATCTTGCCATTCTTTCAAAGTTTGCAAAGAAAAAATCTGGGTCCTCCCTAGCGACATACTTTTGCAGGACCACTGAGGGTAACGTAGCTTGTGTCCTCTGTTGGCTGAGTGCGTCTGCCAACTTCCCAATTACGACCTCTCGAGATTGGCTTTGTTCAGTTAAGGTCTTATGGAGTCTCTCTCTCTCTCTTCTTCAGCCACAGCTAGAAATTTTTCCATTATCTTTCCTAGCTTTTCTTGGCCTTCCGCCATCTTATGCACAACAGCCTCCATCTTCTCAGATCCCACTTCTGACACCAGATGTCGGAGGGATGGGCGAAAAACAAATCGGGGAGGCCGGAGGTGTCTATCAATTTTGGCGCTCTTTTTATTTTATTTCTTAAATAAACTCAGTCAACAGTAGTATAGGAGTAACATAAAACATGAAGTCTGTATTGATATGTAAGACGGACGATGACGGCTTCGGTTCTCCTTTCTTCTTACGACTGGTCTTCTTCTGCTTTCCTTTATTGTGCGCTCATGTTTCCGTGGTGGCTCACTCCCTGGGAGCATGAAAGAAGACAAGGGGAAAAACCATTGAATATCATGCCCTCGATATGCTCTTGCACAGGATAGGCACCGTCACCACACCCTAGAGTGCTTGTAAGGACTCTTTTCTGATGAGGGCAGTGAATCTTAGGAAGGGACGTTTTTTTTAGTGGTAGAGAAGAGAATGTGCGAAGAGGAGGTAAAGGAAGCAACCTCAATCACCCCTCCTTCCTAGTCGAGGTAGTTTTATGCCAGCTGTCCCACCCCATTTAGCCCTTTTTCACCATTGTTTCTCTTTCCTACGTCATGGAAATCTCTACAAGCCAACTGTTTCTCTGCTTCACGTCCTAGTCTCACTCACTTTACGGTTACTTACGACAGACCTTACTTCCCCCCAAAAAAACACACTCTCGCAGAAGAAAAAGTAAAGAAAAACATCAAGGAGAATAAATAACAAAAGACATGAGCAATCCTCTCAAATAATAATACTAGCTTGCTGCTTTTATCCTTGAGCCCCAGCCCTTCCTTTCTCCCTCCCTCCTCCGACACGTACCGCAATAGCCGCAACCCTCTCCGGAGTTGCGGTGGGGAGTTTACGCCTCCGGGGGCGACCACCACTCATCGCTCCAAGCTTCTTGGGTCTCGTCTTCCTCTGCGGCTTCTGGGGCGGCCATCGGTATCCTCCCTGGTTCACAATTACCGGTGGCGTTTCTGCAGTCCTCCCGGGTAACCAAATAGGATGGCGTCTTCTCCTCCTGCCGTTCTCGTCCGTCCGCACTCCACTCCTCAGCGTCTTCCGGGTACCGCCTTCTGTCCACCTCCTCCAATCCGGTTGTCGCCTCTTTACCTTCTGCCTCCCACTTTGATTGGTTCCGGTTGCTTATCTACCCGCCTCCTTCTATCGTCAGCGTATCCACGATGGACGTCGTAATTCCTTTTTCTTCTACTTTCCTGGAGGGGAGCTGCTCATCGTGCTGGGACAAGAAAGGTAGATTAGGGGGTAATATGGATGTCGGGTTGGGGTTCCCTGGGGTATCACTATTTCATCCATAGAGCGGGGCATGATCTTCCTTACAATGCGTATCAAGAATGATGTGAGGTTAACATAGGCGAGGTAGAGAGGGCGGATGTTGAGCAAGAGGCTAAGTACACAGGTATATAGAGAGAGATAAAAAAAAAAGAGAGAGAAAGGGTGAGTTGGAAGAGGTGAGGTGAAGTAAGAGAAAGATAAGTGACTCATTCTTTTTCAATTTAAGAGCCAGCTACCGTAGAGCATGAGGGTTCATGTTGCGCAAGTGGGGTGTTGGTGCTAAGCTTCTGTGAAGCCCTGCAGTCAAATGAAAAAGAAGCATTGGCAAAGCCAATAAGTCTCGCCTATGCAAGAGCTATTGGCTTTGCCAATATGTTTTAGCCATGTTGTACACCAGTGATGCTGCTGTTCAGTATGGCTAAAAGTTAATGGGGTAAAGAAGAGTTGCATGGAGTGAAGTGTTGTAAAGTGGATTAGAGTGGAGTGTTATTGAGTGGCGCAGAGTAGAGTTGAGTGGCGTGGAAGAACTGAAGTGTCATGGATTGGCGTAGAGTGGTGTAGAGAGTTGTGGAGGGTTAGGAGGAATGAGCACGAATTTTGAAAACTGACTTACTGTGTTAGAATTGCATCTTAGAATATTTTGAATGCTGCAGAAATGTTTACATTAGAAATTAACTCATACGCATTCTAGTAAACAAACTGTAAAATTATAATAGACAATCACATGTAGGATTGAGAATGTTTTAGAATGCTTAGCTAATTAATGTGTGTTTTTCAAAATGTTTGCACCAGGCAACCATTTTTAATACGAACATGTAACAAGACCCGAATGTCACCAGTCAACCATTTTTCACATGTACATATAATGAGGCCCGAATGGTTTTTGTTCCACTCGACTCTTGCTCACAGTTACATGAGTAACACATTTTGTGCAACTGCTTAGCATTAGTGACATCATTAGTGACATCTTTTAGAAATGTGCTGACTATAAAATTGTGTCAGCTCCTCCCCCCCATGTTAGATCATTCATTAGAATACAATGAACTTATTAAAACTGCTTATATTAAATGATGACTTAGAGACTTGTATGAATGTTGCTTCCGAATAACATAGATAGTTACTTTTATATTACTGACTAACCATTGTCCACAGATTAAGCTCATAGTGCATTCTTTAGTTTATGGGAAGAGGGTTCTCATGAGAACCTTCCCTCATTTTACAAGTACTGTACTAATTGTATCAAACATTGGTGACATGAGTGTAGACTGTGGGAATTGGAAGAAGAACGATCGCAAGACCGATAACACCACCTCGTGAACTATTCTCATTTGATATCGATAGAAGACGCCTTCAAAATTTTTATGATAGTAGGAACCTATATTAATGAGAGTTCCTAAGTAGTTACTACTCATTCATTCATCTCTTGACCTCTTTGTTCCTAGACTTTTCCAGTGGTCCTGCTGTTGGATCTTTCCCTACCCTGAGACTCTTCTTATGAAGAGTTGACTTTCTCAGCTATTTCCTGAGGTGATTATTTCTGCTTTATTTCTGATTTAATTGGATTACTTGTGATCAACGCTACTGCAAGGACCGCACTCTCATTTACAGTTGGTACTGCAGCTGTAGAACTACTCTTATGAGAAGTTAATCTCTTACTTGCTCTTTTCCAAAGGAACACTTCATTGGTTCTAATTAGAATAGGTTCTTTAGTTAGCTTACTGGGTTTTTAATAGAACTCTGTGTATTTTCTAATACTGACTTCTAACTAATATTTTTTTCATATTTTTATAAACTTACTAAATTGAAAGAAAGGAAATTAAAGACCCTAAACTTAAAATAAATAAAGGTTTTCAAATTTTCACCAACCTCTCATCATTGACTAATTGTCAAAGCTAAATGTCTATGATATATTAATACTTTTTGAAAGAGCTGTAATTCGCCTTTGGTGGAAAAGGTCAGTCGACCTCTCCGAAGCTGCAAGGATTCTCTACGGAGAGATTTGTAAGCTGGTGCTTATAAAGATTGGACCATCTCGGCGAGTCCTTGGGATCCCGCAGTGTCGTGGAGGGAGTAGAGTGTCGTAGAGTGGATGTGCGTAGAGTGGAGTACAGTGTCAGATTGGAGTAGAGTGTCGTCGAGTGCAGTGGTATAGAGTGTCATGGAGTGGTGTAGAGCGGAGTGGAGTGTCGTAGAGGATGTTGCTCTGAGTGGAGTAGAGTATTGTAGAGTAGAGTGGCATAGAGCGATGTAGATCGTCATAGAGTGGAGTAGTGTAGGAGAGTGGAATGGCATAGAGTGGTGTAGAGTGTTGTAGAGTCAAGTGGCGTAGAGCAGAGTGGAGTGGTATAAAGTGTCATAGAGTGGAGTGGCATAGAGTGGAGTAGCATAGAGTGGAGGAGTGGACTGGAATATAGTGTAGTAGTGTGCTGTAACATAGAGTGAAATAAAGTGCCATGGAATGGCATTGAGGGAGTTACATAGAACTTCGTGGAGTGGAATTAGTGCTGTAGAGTGGCATAGGGTGTTGGTGAGTGGAGTGACGTGAAGCAGAGTATAGTGTCATAGACTGGAGTAGAGCTTAATTGAATAGGGCTTCATAGAATGGAGTATCGTAGAGTGTAGTGTCATAGAGTGAAGTGGAGTAGAGTGGCCTAGAGTGAAGTGGCATAAAGTTCAGTGGTGAAGAGTAGATTGGCATAAAGTGCAGTGGTGTAGAGTGCATTGCTTTTAAGTAAAGTGCTGTTGAGTGCATTGGTGTAGAGTGCAGTGGTACAGAGTAGAGTGCAGTGGTACATAGTGGAGTGGCGCAGAG
This sequence comes from Calotriton arnoldi, assembly GCA_963921515.1. Classification (NCBI taxonomy): domain Eukaryota; kingdom Metazoa; phylum Chordata; class Amphibia; order Caudata; family Salamandridae; genus Calotriton; species Calotriton arnoldi. The sequence goes on from CAWUFW010000319.1 coordinate 4,767,903, forward strand.
TGGAGTGGCGCAGAGTAGAGTGGCATAGAGTGGAGGGGTTTAGAGTAGATTGTTTCAGAATATAGTGGAGTGGTGCACAGTAGAGTGGTGTAGATTAGATTAGAGTGGATTGGAATAGAGTGCACTGGCATAGAGTGGAGTGGTATAGAGTAGAGTGCAATGGCATAGAGTGCAGTGTTGCATAGGAGAGTGGCATAGAATAGAGTGGCGCAGAGTGTAGAGTGCAGTGGCGAAGAGTGCAGTGGTGCATAGTAGAGTAGTGTGGGGTGGATTGCAACTGCATAGAGTAGAGTGGTGTAGAGTAGAGAGGCACAGAGTGAAGTGGTGTAGAGTGGAGTGGTGCAGATTAGAGTGCAGTGATGCAGTTTGGTGTAGTGTGGAGTGGTGCAGTGTAGAGTGGAGTGGCATAGAGTGGAATATGCAGTGTGTGATAGCACACTTTCATTACAGACAACACATCTTCAATTGAAATCACCATTACATTTGCACAGACATACAGTTTCACTGATAAAAGTATACACGCACAAACAATAATGTGTGGAAATGTCATCACCTGTATTAATTTGTTTTGATCGTTTTAAAATATTTGTTCCCACCGCACTTCAGAATTACTAAAAATGCACTTCATTTGGGCTTTTATAATTCTGAAATATCTGCACAGTTCATTTATAGACACTTAAATTTTGATGTGTGCTAGAAAAATATAACATCTTACAGCCTTCTTCAAGCACTCTCCGGAGTCAGCATAATTTACACATAAATCCTCTCACTTTGAAGCAGAGAAAGAAAAGTAAACACTAAGCTCCCTGGAAGACGGAGCTTGAAATTTGACCTCTGTCTTTGAATGTACAGCAAATGTGATAAGCTAAGAACAAAAGTTAAAGGTCAGTGTACAGAAATCGAGCACTCGTGGACAAATACAGTAAATAGGGTTTGGGCAATGAAAGGGACAAACTCGAGCTGGACAGCCTAAAACAAATCGAGCCAGCAAATAGAAAGCAAGCAAATGTGAGTTACAAACCACAAAGCCAATTATAAACAACAGTCAGAGTGCATTCCCAGGGAAGCTTTTCGAATGTCCCCAAGATGACGTTAGAAAACCAGACAGCTGTACAAAAAGATCAATTGATGGACGGGATACTGAATAATGTCAAACCCTCACCCCCCAGTACAGAGAACTGGGCCTAAATCCATCGTTTTTTTGCTCACCCTGCCACCCCAGTTTGGACCTAACCATATGCAAATCAGACTTGACCCTGCTCCCCACTGGAACAGGCCAGCCCGAACTGCCAAGCCAAGTCCTCCTTGGACCGGAAACAAGCATCCTAGGACCAGTTTTAGGGTATCACCCCTTATCAGCCAGGATAGCTTGAATCCAGTGGTATGGCTAACTTGGGACTCAGGTCTGGGCAGCCCCATCCCACTTCAACCTAAAAATGTTTTCCATGCACACCATTAGTACAAGAACTTCTGACTGTACCAATACATTTTTAAGGGAATCAAGTGTTTCATGGGCACCGTGTACAATTGTCCACTTTGCCTAAACCTTAAAATGCTCTGCAACGTTTGTTACAGCACTTCTTAGCGATGAGATAATTGTACATGGAATTATTGGTAATTTTTTTTAAATGCAAATTTCTAAACAAAGTTACTGAATAACATCTGTGGTCCAAGTAAATACACAAAGTATAGGATCTGTGGATCTCTCAGTGGCAGCTGGCCAATTTATAATGCAGTGGGGCTATCAATTAAATGAAATGTCATAAAACATTAGTAAGGACACATACAAACAAACACTCACGCTCACATAAACACACTCACTCGTGCATGCTTGCAGACAGGCACATACACAACATCAACACATTATCAATCATACACACAATGTGGAAACTTACCTGGGGTAGTCCTCAGTGCAGTTTCCTCTTCACATCGATTCCTGACTTTCAGAAAATGAGGCTCCCACCCTTATGCCCAATCAGAAGCTCAGAAAGGACGGAAGGCTGTCCTTTTTCTTTTATCATGGCTTCTGATAGGGCATAAGGGCACATGACGTACTGGCCCCAATTCACCATTATCTGACATACTGCACTGCCTGAGGCTAGTGCAGCATGTCAGATATGTATTGCATCTGTGAAAGGACGGGCTGTAACAGCCCACGCCTGACACATGTGCAATACAGCCTTGGGAGCCCTCTTCTGGTGCAGGGTGATATTGCAGCTTTTACATGTAAGGAAATGATCGGTGAGATCATTTCGTTACATATAAATTTTCAACAAATAACTGACTAATATACACCACTCAAATTACTTTCATATTTCACCATACTAATTCACCACTAATCCTTTATGGGTTTCGGAGTAGCGTGCTACTGCCCAAAAAAAAAAAAAAAAAGGCGCTTCAACACCCCATCAGGGGTAACAGGCGCTATATAAATACAAACCTTTTTTCCTCTTCTATCCTTCCGCTATCCTTCCGAATCCAAATAACTGACTAACCTATCCACCACTTTAATTACTTTCATATTTCACTATACTAATTCAACACTAATCCTTTATGGGTCCCGGAGTAGCGTGCTACCTGCCGAAAAAGCGCTTCGATGCCTCGTCAGGGGTAGTAAGTGCTATATAAATACAATTACAATTACGATATAAAAGCTGTAAATATTTTGACAAATATAATGCCAGTGCAACGTGATTGTCGGAGGGTCGCCGCCCTTTTGGCCCCCTATGGAGAATCCGCCACTGGACTCTCTGCAGTGTGGAACTGGGTGTGGGGTTAGAGTAAGGCTAAAAAAAATATTATTTTGTTGGCATTTGACCTATGGATACTTGCGTATAAAATATTGAAACCACTTACACACTTATCTATTAGCTAGATGTGTTTTATTTGATTTTTATAGCACACATTTTTGTAATTTTAATACACCTGTACAATAGCTTGAGAAGCTTGGCGCATGCGCACACACCTACACACACACACGAACGAGCACACACATACACACCTACCTCATCTGTCTGTCTGGTATGTCTCTGTTCTCCTGGTCGTTAACTCTTCCTTTTCTCTCTCAACTGCCAGGCCCTTGTGGCCATTGTTGAGCCCCCAGTTAGGGAATGGTGGCAACATTTTCTTTAACAGTAGGGTTCAGAGTTTCACTGCTGAATTTATTTATGCTAGCCGACGTCCCCATTTGGTGCAGGATAAAAAGAGTTTTAAAAGACTCATTAGAGCACAATTTATCATCTGTTCCTGGCATTCCTTTAGAGACCTATTAGGCCAGGGATCGCCAGGGCAGCACAAAGGGTCGCAAGAGGAAAGCCAGGGGTCACAGTTGCGACCCTTAATTGACATCCATAGATTAAACCCTTAGGATATTGTGAAGAAGTACGAGGAAGCAGGATAACAGCTGAACAGATCTTCTTTATTTTTAGTATAGAGTATAGCAACGTCCTAGCCACAGGGCAGCCAGCAGCAACTGACTCCCAGTCCTAGGCAACCAAAGCAAACCCTCAATACATTCTAGATTCCTAAAGATAATGTATTCTATGTGAGAGGAGCTCACTAATACAGAGTAATGGAAAGGCAATTACCACACACCTTCCCCCCAATACAAAATATAACATGAGGAATAATTAAAAGGTACATTCACATAGCTGAGTAGTTTCTGCGGAGTTTTACAAGTGCGAGTACTCCTATGCAGAGGGAAAACTTCTTTAGGAGAAACAAGTTTTTTATTACTGTCAAAAAGAACACAAGAACGTACAGGAGAAATTCTATTCAAATTCCAAATACGGCCATCATCAATTTTAACAGCATTAAGAAATAGTTTGGTCACAGTGCGGGGAGGGGAGAATTTTGCACTACCACACTTCTGGGGAATACGTACCCTCACACGGTCACCCACACTTACCAAGGTGCGAGAAACCGCATGTCTGGTATCAAAGTTGACCTTTCTCTTAGCTGACTTGAGATCCTGACGGGCGCGCCATTCAGGCTGTGTGTATCAGCGTAGAACCACAGTTGACACACAAATTATACTTAGTAATGCTGTGTGTGTCAGCGTGAAGCAGTAGTTGAAAGTGGAAACAGTAATCACAGCTGACACACGAATTTCACTTAGTAATGTTGTGTGTGGCAGCGTGAATTTGTCGTTGCCGCTAATTGGCTGCAAGAAATACTAAATAACTTGTGAACATCAGCGCTGTTTTTACGTAGTGAGATAAACAGCACCCAACTCGATGAAAGAAGCTCGCAAATGCTGTGCGCGTCAGTGCAGTGTAGAAATAGCTGTGCACGTCAGCGCATTGTCAAGGAGGCAGGAGACTCCGAGAATAAACAATAAAGCACGTGAAATTGCTGTGCGCGCCATTCAACGTCCTCACTAGTGTCATCATCAGCACCTTTCCCTCTCATCCAAGTTTGAAACATGTAAGTATTAGGAGTGCGCCTCTAAACAACTCAAATGGGACTTTCTCAGTGATAGAATGTGGAGTTAAGCGGTATAATCAATCAATCAATCATTTGTAACGCGCGCTACTCACCCGTGAGGGTCTCAAGGCGCTGGAGGGGGTGGGGGATGTCGCAGCTACTGATCGAACAGCCAGGTTTTGAGAAGTCTTCTGAAGGTCAGCAGGTCTTGGGTCTGACGCAGGTGGGTGGGGAGGGTGTTCCATGTCTTGGCGGCGAGGTGGGAGAATGATCTGCCGCCGGTGTTCGTTCGGCGGATGCGTGGGACGGTGGCAAGGGCGAGGTCAGCGGAGCGAAGCTGGCGGTTCGGGGTGTAGAAGGTGAGCCGTTCGTTAAGGTATGCTGGTCCGGCGTTGTGGAGTGCTTTGTGCGCGTGGGTGAGGAGCTTGAAGGTGATCCTCTTGTGGACCGGGAGCCAGTGCAGGTCTCTCAGGTGGGCGGTGATGTGGCTGTGGCGAGGGATTCCGAGGATGAGGCGTGCGGAGGCGTTTTGTATGCGTTGGAGTCTTTTCTGGAGTTTGGCCGTGGTTCCCGCGTAGAGGGCGTTGCCGTAGTCCAGCCTGCTGCTGACGAGGGCTTGGGTGACCGTCCTTCTGGTTTCGGTGGGGATCCATCTGTAGATCTTGCGGAGCATGCGGAGGGTGTTGAAGCAGGAGGAGGAGACAGCGTTGACTTGCTGGGTCATGGAGAGCATTGAGTCCAGGATGAACCCCAGGTTGCGTGCGTGGTTGGTGGGTGTCGGGGGAGCTCCCAACGTGGCCGGCCACCAGGAGTCGTCCAATGCGGAGGGGGTGGGGCCGAGGATGAGGACCTCCGTCTTGTCGGAGTTCAGTTTCAGACGGCTGGTCTTCATCCAGTCTGCGACGGCCTTCATTCCCTCTTGGAGGTTGGATTTGGCGGTGGCCGGGTCCTTGGTGAGGGAGAGGAACAGCTGGGTGTCGTCGGCGTACGAGATGATGTTGAGGTGGTGTGCTCGGACGATGTTGGCGAGGGGTGCCATGTAGATGTTGAAACGGGTCGGGCTGAGGGATGATCCTTGGGGTACGCCGCAGGTGATCGTGGTGGCTTCGGATCGGAATGGGGGAGGCGGACTCTCTGGGTTCTGCCGGTGAGGAAGGAGGTGATCCAGTTCAGGGTTTTGTCACGGATCCCTGCGTTGTGGAGGTGTGTGCGCAGGGTGTGGTGGCAGACGGTGTCGAAGGCGGCCGAGAGGTCCAGGAGGATGAGGGCTGCGTAACACGCTCAACTATAGCAGCTTTCCTGTCATGGTTTTGTTCTTTGGCCAATTGAATTGCTTCTTTCAGAACACGGTTGAATCTCTCTACCATTCCGTTACTTTCTGGATGATAGAGAGAACAACACTTGTGTTCAATTCCTTTCTTGGCCAAGAACTCTTCCATCTCTCTTGATACCAGCTGTACACCATTATCTGTCAGGAGAGATTCAGGAAGACCCTCCCTGCAAAAAATGTTCTCTAGGAACTTTATGACATCTTTAGTTTCTATACTCTGTGTGACTTTGATCTCCGGCCATCTAGAGTACATGTCAACTAACACAAGAACATAAGATTGACCCGTCTTGGAGGTGACAGGACCCAACAGATCTAAGGCAACGTGCTGCCAACAACGTTTAGGAGCCTCTTATATAAACATTGGCTGGACTCTGGTTTTGCAAATTTTATCACAGGCATTACACTCCGTGCAATCTCTCACCATGCGTTCTACGTGCATGTCAATTCCGGGCCACCAGAAATGTAGACGAACCCTCTCCTTAGTTTTGGAGATGCCTTGATGTCCCAGATGGGCTAAATGGACTATTTTCTGTCTGAGGGAAGTTGGAGGAACAAGACGCGTTCCCCTCCAAAGTAAATCATCATTCAACGAAAGTTCATTCCTTACATTCCAGAACTTTCTAACACCTTCAGTCAAACTCCTGATACCGGTCCACCCTCCTGACACGAATTTACATACATTAAGTAAGTCTTGGTCATTTTTCATAGAGTCTCTCCACTCTGACTCAGAAACAACTCCTTCAACCACCTCACATACTTTGAAGTCATCAATTTCCCAGGTATCTTCAGGGTCAAGAGAGATCTCATTAGTTTGCTTTGGAACCAGGCGAGAAAGACAGTCTGCCACTTTGTTATCCACACCCGGAATGTATTTTACAACAAATTCAAAGTCTTGAAATGCTATGACCCACTTACATATCCGAGAGGAGACAGCATCTAATGACTTTTTACAGAATAGATCCTTTAGAGGCTTGTGATCTGAATGAACAACAAAAGAGGTACCCCAGAGAAATTTCTTGGGCTTCTTTATTGCCCAGAAAATGCACAACGCCTCTTTTTGATCACTGAATATTGAAGCTCTGGACCAACAAGAGCTCTTGAAAGAAACAGTATGGTTTCTTCCCTGCCATCCCTAATCTGTTTAAGAACGGCACCCAAACCTCGTGAACTGGCATCAGTGACGAGAATGGAGCTAGAAGAAGTGTCAAAGCTCTGTAGAGACCGAGCAGAACAAAGAGCTTTCTTGACTCCCTCAAATTCCAACTGACACTGAGAAGACCAGGAGAATTTCACACCTTTCTTTAAGAGAGACCTAAGCTCAAAGGTACGACAGGCAAACCGTGGAACAAATTTATTGTAGTACTCCGCCATACCCAGGAAGGTTACTAGTTCATCCCTGGACTGCGGGACGGGAAGTTCTTCAATGGTCTTCACAAGACGATCTCTGGGCCTAACTCCCTCACTGGTCAAGCGGTGACCTAAATAATCGATTTCAGAAAGATTAAACTTGCACTTATTCTCACGCAAAGTTAGACCTCTGTCACAGAAACGTTCAAGCACACATCTCAGTCTTGCATCATGTTCGCTCTGAGACGAGCCATGGATCAAAACATCGTCCTGGTATATCTTGACTCCCTCCACCCCACTCAGCACGTCTTCCATGACTCTCTGAAAAATGGACGCAGCAGATATCAAGCCAAAGGGAAGATGTGTGAACTTGTATGTTCCAAAAGGGGTTATGAAGGAAGTCAGGTCCATGGACTTTTCATCAATTTTGACCTGATGATATGCCGCACGGAGATCTAAAGTGGAGAAGATGCGTGCATCCCTCAGCTGGGCTAACATTTCAGTTATGTTTAGGAGAGGGTACTTGTCAGCGACCACTGCACGGTTGAGAGCACGAAGGTCCACACATAAGCGCACCTCGCCGGAGGCTTTGCGTGCCAAAACCACCGGAGCCAACCATTCGCAGGCCTCTGTTTCAACAATAATACCTTCTTTCTTTAATTTCTCAAGCTCATTGAGCATAGACTCCTTCATAGCCAAAGGTACACTGCGTACTTTACATGTGATGGGTTGAGAATCAGGCTTTAGTATAATCTTGTGTGTGTAGCCTGAAAGACAACCCAACTTCTCGCAGAAGACTTCTTTGAATTCAGAACGTAGAATACAACTTGAATCACTCACACTAGAAATAACACTTGTACAGCTCTCACTTGGGACAAGTTTTGAAGAAGCAGATTGTGAGGAGATGTCTCTGAGGACAATGCAAGGATCACCACCAGGGACTAAAGATACACCAAGATCAGCCTGGTGAAACCAGCTGATTATGCTGTCACCCCTGCAAGAAATATATATCTTCCCCGCAGTCAGCCTGCCTTTGTATTCAATATTGCCCATGAAGTGGCCAAACAATTTTATGGGTTGACCACCATAGGCTAAGGGTTTTATATCCGGCTTGTAAATTTTTACTTTCCCACGCAGTTTCAAATCAAAGAACTCCTTAGGAATGAGAGAGATCTTTGCCCCAGAGTCGAAGAGCATCTTAATATTGCAATCCTTCACTAAAACTACGTCGATGGGACCTTTACTCTTGTTTTTACTAATTGGTGTAATAACCTCCCCACAGTGTAGTTCATTGTCATCAGAGTCAGGGTCACTTCCACTCTCAACCAAAACTTCTTTGACACGCCTGTTGGACTTATTATTTTTAGCTCTACAAGCTTTGGATAGATGTCCAACTTTTCCACAGTTTTTGCACTTGGATGTGAGAGCAGGACATGATTTGTCATTGGCAAGATGACCTAACATATCACAACGGTAGCATTTTATCTTTGTGTTACCCTTAAATAGAGAGTTGGAAGAGTGGGTAGGCTCACGTTGTTTCCAAATCGGCTTTGATGGTTTTTTAGTAACACTGTGAACCTTTTCTTCCAAAACACCATTTTCTTTTTTAATGACCTCTACACAAGCAAGAGAGTGTTCTATTCTTTTTGCTATTATAACAACCTCATCAAGTTTTGGATCATCCTTCTGCCAAAGTTCATCTTTAATTTTCTCAACAGAGCAACCCAGCATAAATTGGTCACATATGCGTTCTTCAAGAGAATTATCAAATTTACATGTGGCACCTAATTTACGCAGAGCAGTAATGTATGCTTCGACAGACTCATCAGATTTCTGTACTCGCTTACCGAAATGGTAGCGTTCAAGGATGGTACTAACCTTAGGGAGATAATGCTTATCAAGTTTTTTAAGACAGATTTCAAAGTCATTGAGGTTATCTGACTCGTCGTCAGTCAGGTTCGGAAGATGTTCAAACATCTCTTGTCCTTCCGAACCTAAGCAGTGTAAAAGTAATGCTGATTTTCTTTCAGCACTCAGAGATACTCCGCAAACCCTTGCATAATTTAGGAAAACGTTTTTCCATTTTGACCAACGTAGATTTGGATCCCCAGGGTTAGATAGGAAAAACGGAGGAGGAGTTACATTTTGCATATTGTATCAAAACAATTGTAAAATAAGTAAATTTGTAATTAATGGGTAAAGTGTTTACATAAATATAGTAAAGATAACTATAGAAGCAAGTAAATATTCAAGGTATTTTGCTCCTATTTTAAATTCAAATTCAATGTAATCAAATCTTGAATGTACAGTAAGCAGCTGATTAGTTAATGTTTTCCAGCGTAGTAAGGAAGTAGTAAATGTTCCAAGAAATGAAGTATAGGCTGTGTGTATCAGCGTAGAACCACAGTTGACACACAAATTATACTTAGTAATGCTGTGTGTGTCAGCGTGAAGCAGTAGTTGAAAGTGGAAACAGTAATCACAGCTGACACACGAATTTCACTTAGTAATGTTGTGTGTGTCAGCGTGAATTTGTCGTTGCCGCTAATTGGCTGCAAGAAATACTAAATAACATGTGAACATCAGCGCTGTTTTTACGTAGTGAGATAAACAGCACCCAACTCGATGAAAGAAGCTCGCAAATGCTGTGCGCGTCAGTGCAGTGTAGAAATAGCTGTGCACGTCAGCGCATTGTCAAGGAGGCAGGAGACTCCGAGAATAAACAATAAAGCACGTGAAATTGCTGTGCGCGCCATTCAACGTCCTCACTAGTGTCATCATCAGCACCTTTCCCTCTCATCCAAGTTTGAAACATGTAAGTATTAGGAGTGCGCCCTCTAAACAACTCAAATGGGACTTTCTCAGTGATAGAATGTGGAGTTAAGCGGTATAATCAATCAATCAATCAATCAATCATTTGTAACGCGCGCTACTCACCCGTGAGGGTCTCAAGGCGCTGGAGGGGGTGGGGGATGTCGCAGCTACTGATTGAACAGCCAGGTTTTGAGAAGTCTTCTGAAGGTCAGCAGGTCTTGGGTCTGACGCAGGTGGGTGGGGAGGGTGTTCCATGTCTTGGCGGCGAGGTGGGAGAATGATCTGCCGCCGGTGTTCGTTCGGCGGATGCGTGGGACGGTGGCAAGGGCGAGGTCAGCGGAGCGAAGCTGGCGGTTCGGGGTGTAGAAGGTGAGCCGTTCGTTAAGGTATGCTGGTCCGGCGTTGTGGAGTGCTTTGTGCGCGTGGGTGAGGAGCTTGAAGGTGATCCTCTTGTGGACCGGGAGCCAGTGCAGGTCTCTCAGGTGGGCGGTGATGTGGCTGTGGCGAGGGATTCCGAGGATGAGGCGTGCGGAGGCGTTTTGTATGCGTTGGAGTCTTTTCTGGAGTTTGGCCGTGGTTCCCGCGTAGAGGGCGTTGCCGTAGTCCAGCCTGCTGCTGACGAGGGCTTGGGTGACCGTCCTTCTGGTTTCGGTGGGGATCCATCTGTAGATCTTGCGGAGCATGCGGAGGGTGTTGAAGCAGGAGGAGGAGACAGCGTTGACTTGCTGGGTCATGGAGAGCATTGAGTCCAGGATGAACCCCAGGTTGCGTGCGTGGTTGGTGGGTGTCGGGGGAGCTCCCAACGTGGCCGGCCGCCAGGAGTCGTCCAATGCGGAGGGGGTGGGGCCGAGGATGAGGACCTCCGTCTTGTCGGAGTTCAGTTTCAGACGGCTGGTCTTCATCCAGTCTGCGACGGCCTTCATTCCCTCTTGGAGGTTGGATTTGGCGGTGGCCGGGTCCTTGGTGAGGGAGAGGAACAGCTGGGTGTCGTCGGCGTACGAGATGATGTTGAGGTGGTGTGCTCGGACGATGTTGGCGAGGGGTGCCATGTAGATGTTGAAACGGGTCGGGCTGAGGGATGATCCTTGGGGTACGCCGCAGGTGATCGTGGTGGCTTCGGATCGGAATGGGGGAGGCGGACTCTCTGGGTTCTGCCGGTGAGGAAGGAGGTGATCCAGTTCAGGGTTTTGTCACGGATCCCTGCGTTGTGGAGGTGTGTGCGCAGGGTGTGGTGGCAGACGGTGTCGAAGGCGGCCGAGAGGTCCAGGAGGATGAGGGCTGCGTAACACGCTCAACTATAGCAGCTTTCCTGTCATGGTTTTGTTCTTTGGCCAATTGAATTGCTTCTTTCAGAACACGGTTGAATCTCTCTACCATTCCGTTACTTTCTGGATGATAGAGAGAACAACACTTGTGTTCAATTCCTTTCTTGGCCAAGAACTCTTCCATCTCTCTTGATACCAGCTGTACACCATTATCTGTCAGGAGAGATTCAGGAAGACCCTCCCTGCAAAAAATGTTCTCTAGGAACTTTATGACATCTTTAGTTTCTATACTCTGTGTGACTTTGATCTCCGGCCATCTAGAGTACATGTCAACTAACACAAGAACATAAGATTGACCCGTCTTGGAGGTGACAGGACCCAACAGATCTAAGGCAACGTGCTGCCAACAACGTTTAGGAGCCTCTTATATAAACATTGGCTGGACTCTGGTTTTGCAAATTTTATCACAGGCATTACACTCCGTGCAATCTCTCACCATGCGTTCTACGTGCATGTCAATTCCGGGCCACCAGAAATGTAGACGAACCCTCTCCTTAGTTTTGGAGATGCCTTGATGTCCCAGATGGGCTAAATGGACTATTTTCTGTCTGAGGGAAGTTGGAGGAACAAGACGCGTTCCCCTCCAAAGTAAATCATCATTCAACGAAAGTTCATTCCTTACATTCCAGAACTTTCTAACACCTTCAGTCAAACTCCTGATACCGGTCCACCCTCCTGACACGAATTTACATACATTAAGTAAGTCTTGGTCATTTTTCATAGAGTCTCTCCACTCTGACTCAGAAACAACTCCTTCAACCACCTCACATACTTTGAAGTCATCAATTTCCCAGGTATCTTCAGGGTCAAGAGAGATCTCATTAGTTTGCTTTGGAACCAGGCGAGAAAGACAGTCTGCCACTTTGTTATCCACACCCGGAATGTATTTTACAACAAATTCAAAGTCTTGAAATGCTATGACCCACTTACATATCCGAGAGGAGACAGCATCTAATGACTTTTTACAGAATAGATCCTTTAGAGGCTTGTGATCTGAATGAACAACAAAAGAGGTACCCCAGAGAAATTTCTTGGGCTTCTTTATTGCCCAGAAAATGCACAACGCCTCTTTTTTGATCACTGAATATTGAAGCTCTGGACCAACAAGAGCTCTTGAAAGAAACAGTATGGTTTCTTCCCTGCCATCCCTAATCTGTTTAAGAACGGCACCCAAACCTCGTGAACTGGCATCAGTGACGAGAATGGAGCTAGAAGAAGTGTCAAAGCTCTGTAGAGACCGAGCAGAACAAAGAGCTTTCTTGACTCCCTCAAATTCCAACTGACACTGAGAAGACCAGGAGAATTTCACACCTTTCTTTAAGAGAGACCTAAGCTCAAAGGTACGACAGGCAAACCGTGGAACAAATTTATTGTAGTACTCCGCCATACCCAGGAAGGTTACTAGTTCATCCCTGGACTGCGGGACGGGAAGTTCTTCAATGGTCTTCACAAGACGATCTCTGGGCCTAACTCCCTCACTGGTCAAGCGGTGACCTAAATAATCGATTTCAGAAAGATTAAACTTGCACTTATTCTCACGCAAAGTTAGACCTCTGTCACAGAAACGTTCAAGCACACATCTCAGTCTTGCATCATGTTCGCTCTGAGACGAGCCATGGATCAAAACATCGTCCTGGTATATCTTGACTCCCTCCACCCCACTCAGCACGTCTTCCATGACTCTCTGAAAAATGGACGCAGCAGATATCAAGCCAAAGGGAAGATGTGTGAACTTGTATGTTCCAAAAGGGGTTATGAAGGAAGTCAGGTCCATGGACTTTTCATCAATTTTGACCTGATGATATGCCGCACGGAGATCTAAAGTGGAGAAGATGCGTGCATCCCTCAGCTGGGCTAACATTTCAGTTATGTTTAGGAGAGGGTACTTGTCAGCGACCACTGCACGGTTGAGAGCACGAAGGTCCACACATAAGCGCACCTCGCCGGAGGCTTTGCGTGCCAAAACCACCGGAGCCAACCATTCGCAGGCCTCTGTTTCAACAATAATACCTTCTTTCTTTAATTTCTCAAGCTCATTGAGCATAGACTCCTTCATAGCCAAAGGTACACTGCGTACTTTACATGTGATGGGTTGAGAATCAGGCTTTAGTATAATCTTGTGTGTGTAGCCTGAAAGACAACCCAACTTCTCGCAGAAGACTTCTTTGAATTCAGAACGTAGAATACAACTTGAATCACTCACACTAGAAATAACACTTGTACAGCTCTCACTTGGGACAAGTTTTGAAGAAGCAGATTGTGAGGAGATGTCTCTGAGGACAATGCAAGGATCACCACCAGGGACTAAAGATACACCAAGATCAGCCTGGTGAAACCAGCTGATTATGCTGTCACCCCTGCAAGAAATATATATCTTCCCCGCAGTCAGCCTGCCTTTGTATTCAATATTGCCCATGAAGTGGCCAAACAATTTTATGGGTTGACCACCATAGGCTAAGGGTTTTATATCCGGCTTGTAAATTTTTACTTTTCCACGCAGTTTCAAATCAAAGAACTCCTTAGGAATGAGAGAGATCTTTGCCCCAGAGTCGAAGAGCATCTTAATATTGCAATCCTTCACTAAAACTACGTCGATGGGACCTTTACTCTTGTTTTTACTAATTGGTGTAATAACCTCCCCACAGTGTAGTTCATTGTCATCAGAGTCAGGGTCACTTCCACTCTCAACCAAAACTTCTTTGACACGCCTGTTGGACTTATTATTTTTAGCTCTACAAGCTTTGGATAGATGTCCAACTTTTCCACAGTTTTTGCACTTGGATGTGAGAGCAGGACATGATTTGTCATTGGCAAGATGACCTAACATATCACAACGGTAGCATTTTATCTTTGTGTTACCCTTAAATAGAGAGTTGGAAGAGTGGGTAGGCTCACGTTGTTTCCAAATCGGCTTTGATGGTTTTTTAGTAACACTGTGAACCTTTTCTTCCAAAACACCATTTTCTTTTTTAATGACCTCTACACAAGCAAGAGAGTGTTCTATTCTTTTTGCTATTATAACAACCTCATCAAGTTTTGGATCATCCTTCTGCCAAAGTTCATCTTTAATTTTCTCAACAGAGCAACCCAGCATAAATTGGTCACATATGCGTTCTTCAAGAGAATTATCAAATTTACATGTGGCACCTAATTTACGCAGAGCAGTAATGTATGCTTCGACAGACTCATCAGATTTCTGTACTCGCTTACCGAAATGGTAGCGTTCAAGGATGGTACTAACCTTAGGGAGATAATGCTTATCAAGTTTTTTAAGACAGATTTCAAAGTCATTGAGGTTATCTGACTCGTCGTCAGTCAGGTTCGGAAGATGTTCAAACATCTCTTGTCCTTCCGAACCTAAGCAGTGTAAAAGTAATGCTGATTTTCTTTCAGCACTCAGAGATACTCCGCAAACCCTTGCATAATTTAGGAAAACGTTTTTCCATTTTGACCAACGTAGATTTGGATCCCCAGGGTTAGATAGGAAAAACGGAGGAGGAGTTACATTTTGCATATTGTATCAAAACAATTGTAAAATAAGTAAATTTGTAATTAATGGGTAAAGTGTTTACATAAATATAGTAAAGATAACTATAGAAGCAAGTAAATATTCAAGGTATTTTGCTCCTATTTTAAATTCAAATTCAATGTAATCAAATCTTGAATGTACAGTAAGCAGCTGATTAGTTAATGTTTTCCAGCGTAGTAAGGAAGTAGTAAATGTTCCAAGAAATGAAGTATAGGCTGTGTGTATCAGCGTAGAACCACAGTTGACACACAAATTATACTTAGTAATGCTGTGTGTGTCAGCGTGAAGCAGTAGTTGAAAGTGGAAACAGTAATCACAGCTGACACACGAATTTCACTTAGTAATGTTGTGTGTGTCAGCGTGAATTTGTCGTTGCCGCTAATTGGCTGCAAGAAATACTAAATAACATGTGAACATCAGCGCTGTTTTTACGTAGTGAGATAAACAGCACCCAACTCGATGAAAGAAGCTCGCAAATGCTGTGCGCGTCAGTGCAGTGTAGAAATAGCTGTGCACGTCAGCGCATTGTCAAGGAGGCAGGAGACTCCGAGAATAAACAATAAAGCACGTGAAATTGCTGTGCGCGCCATTCAACGTCCTCACTAGTGTCATCATCAGCACCTTTCCCTCTCATCCAAGTTTGAAACATGTAAGTATTAGGAGTGCGCCCTCTAAACAACTCAAATGGGACTTTCTCAGTGATAGAATGTGGAGTTAAGCGGTATAATCAATCAATCAATCAATCATTTGTAACGCGCGCTACTCACCCGTGAGGGTCTCAAGGCGCTGGAGGGGGTGGGGGATGTCGCAGCTACTGATCGAACAGCCAGGTTTTGAGAAGTCTTCTGAAGGTCAGCAGGTCTTGGGTCTGACGCAGGTGGGTGGGGAGGGTGTTCCATGTCTTGGCGGCGAGGTGGGAGAATGATCTGCCGCCGGTGTTCGTTCGGCGGATGCGTGGGACGGTGGCAAGGGCGAGGTCAGCGGAGCGAAGCTGGCGGTTCGGGGTGTAGAAGGTGAGCCGTTCGTTAAGGTATGCTGGTCCGGCGTTGTGGAGTGCTTTGTGCGCGTGGGTGAGGAGCTTGAAGGTGATCCTCTTGTGGACCGGGAGCCAGTGCAGGTCTCTCAGGTGGGCGGTGATGTGGCTGTGGCGAGGGATTCCGAGGATGAGGCGTGCGGAGGCGTTTTGTATGCGTTGGAGTCTTTTCTGGAGTTTGGCCGTGGTTCCCGCGTAGAGGGCGTTGCCGTAGTCCAGCCTGCTGCTGACGAGGGCTTGGGTGACCGTCCTTCTGGTTTCGGTGGGGATCCATCTGTAGATCTTGCGGAGCATGCGGAGGGTGTTGAAGCAGGAGGAGGAGACAGCGTTGACTTGCTGGGTCATGGAGAGCATTGAGTCCAGGATGAACCCCAGGTTGCGTGCGTGGTTGGTGGGTGTCGGGGGAGCTCCCAACGTGGCCGGCCACCAGGAGTCGTCCAATGCGGAGGGGGTGGGGCCGAGGATGAGGACCTCCGTCTTGTCGGAGTTCAGTTTCAGACGGCTGGTCTTCATCCAGTCTGCGACGGCCTTCATTCCCTCTTGGAGGTTGGATTTGGCGGTGGCCGGGTCCTTGGTGAGGGAGAGGAACAGCTGGGTGTCGTCGGCGTACGAGATGATGTTGAGGTGGTGTGCTCGGACGATGTTGGCGAGGGGTGCCATGTAGATGTTGAAACGGGTCGGGCTGAGGGATGATCCTTGGGGTACGCCGCAGGTGATCGTGGTGGCTTCGGATCGGAATGGGGGAGGCGGACTCTCTGGGTTCTGCCGGTGAGGAAGGAGGTGATCCAGTTCAGGGTTTTGTCACGGATCCCTGCGTTGTGGAGGTGTGTGCGCAGGGTGTGGTGGCAGACGGTGTCGAAGGCGGCCGAGAGGTCCAGGAGGATGAGGGCTGCGTAACACGCTCAACTATAGCAGCTTTCCTGTCATGGTTTTGTTCTTTGGCCAATTGAATTGCTTCTTTCAGAACACGGTTGAATCTCTCTACCATTCCGTTACTTTCTGGATGATAGAGAGAACAACACTTGTGTTCAATTCCTTTCTTGGCCAAGAACTCTTCCATCTCTCTTGATACCAGCTGTACACCATTATCTGTCAGGAGAGATTCAGGAAGACCCTCCCTGCAAAAAATGTTCTCTAGGAACTTTATGACATCTTTAGTTTCTATACTCTGTGTGACTTTGATCTCCGGCCATCTAGAGTACATGTCAACTAACACAAGAACATAAGATTGACCCGTCTTGGAGGTGACAGGACCCAACAGATCTAAGGCAACGTGCTGCCAACAACGTTTAGGAGCCTCTTATATAAACATTGGCTGGACTCTGGTTTTGCAAATTTTATCACAGGCATTACACTCCGTGCAATCTCTCACCATGCGTTCTACGTGCATGTCAATTCCGGGCCACCAGAAATGTAGACGAACCCTCTCCTTAGTTTTGGAGATGCCTTGATGTCCCAGATGGGCTAAATGGACTATTTTCTGTCTGAGGGAAGTTGGAGGAACAAGACGCGTTCCCCTCCAAAGTAAATCATCATTCAACGAAAGTTCATTCCTTACATTCCAGAACTTTCTAACACCTTCAGTCAAACTCCTGATACCGGTCCACCCTCCTGACACGAATTTACATACATTAAGTAAGTCTTGGTCATTTTTCATAGAGTCGCTCCACTCTGACTCAGAAACAACTCCTTCAACCACCTCACATACTTTGAAGTCATCAATTTCCCAGGTATCTTCAGGGTCAAGAGAGATCTCATTAGTTTGCTTTGGAACCAGGCGAGAAAGACAGTCTGCCACTTTGTTATCCACACCCGGAATGTATTTTACAACAAATTCAAAGTCTTGAAATGCTATGACCCACTTACATATCCGAGAGGAGACAGCATCTAATGACTTTTTACAGAATAGATCCTTTAGAGGCTTGTGATCTGAATGAACAACAAAAGAGGTACCCCAGAGAAATTTCTTGGGCTTCTTTATTGCCCAGAAAATGCACAACGCCTCTTTTTTGATCACTGAATATTGAAGCTCTGGACCAACAAGAGCTCTTGAAAGAAACAGTATGGTTTCTTCCCTGCCATCCCTAATCTGTTTAAGAACGGCACCCAAACCTCGTGAACTGGCATCAGTGACGAGAATGGAGCTAGAAGAAGTGTCAAAGCTCTGTAGAGACCGAGCAGAACAAAGAGCTTTCTTGACTCCCTCAAATTCCAACTGACACTGAGAAGACCAGGAGAATTTCACACCTTTCTTTAAGAGAGACCTAAGCTCAAAGGTACGACAGGCAAACCGTGGAACAAATTTATTGTAGTACTCCGCCATACCCAGGAAGGTTACTAGTTCATCCCTGGACTGCGGGACGGGAAGTTCTTCAATGGTCTTCACAAGACGATCTCTGGGCCTAACTCCCTCACTGGTCAAGCGGTGACCTAAATAATCAATTTCAGAAAGATTAAACTTGCACTTATTCTCACGCAAAGTTAGACCTCTGTCACAGAAACGTTCAAGCACACATCTCAGTCTTGCATCATGTTCGCTCTGAGACGAGCCATGGATCAAAACATCGTCCTGGTATATCTTGACTCCCTCCACCCCACTCAGCACGTCTTCCATGACTCTCTGAAAAATGGACGCAGCAGATATCAAGCCAAAGGGAAGATGTGTGAACTTGTATGTTCCAAAAGGGGTTATGAAGGAAGTCAGGTCCATGGACTTTTCATCAATTTTGACCTGATGATATGCCGCACGGAGATCTAAAGTGGAGAAGATGCGTGCATCCCTCAGCTGGGCTAACATTTCAGTTATGTTTAGGAGAGGGTACTTGTCAGCGACCACTGCACGGTTGAGAGCACGAAGGTCCACACATAAGCGCACCTCGCCGGAGGCTTTGCGTGCCAAAACCACCGGAGCCAACCATTCGCAGGCCTCTGTTTCAACAATAATACCTTCTTTCTTTAATTTCTCAAGCTCATTGAGCATAGACTCCTTCATAGCCAAAGGTACACTGCGTACTTTACATGTGATGGGTTGAGAATCAGGCTTTAGTATAATCTTGTGTGTGTAGCCTGAAAGACAACCCAACTTCTCGCAGAAGACTTCTTTGAATTCAGAACGTAGAATACAACTTGAATCACTCACACTAGAAATAACACTTGTACAGCTCTCACTTGGGACAAGTTTTGAAGAAGCAGATTGTGAGGAGATGTCTCTGAGGACAATGCAAGGATCACCACCAGGGACTAAAGATACACCAAGATCAGCCTGGTGAAACCAGCTGATTATGCTGTCACCCCTGCAAGAAATATATATCTTCCCCGCAGTCAGCCTGCCTTTGTATTCAATATTGCCCATGAAGTGGCCAAACAATTTTATGGGTTGACCACCATAGGCTAAGGGTTTTATATCCGGCTTGTAAATTTTTACTTTCCCACGCAGTTTCAAATCAAAGAACTCCTTAGGAATGAGAGAGATCTTTGCCCCAGAGTCGAAGAGCATCTTAATATTGCAATCCTTCACTAAAACTACGTCGATGGGACCTTTACTCTTGTTTTTACTAATTGGTGTAATAACCTCCCCACAGTGTAGTTCATTGTCATCAGAGTCAGGGTCACTTCCACTCTCAACCAAAACTTCTTTGACACGCCTGTTGGACTTATTATTTTTAGCTCTACAAGCTTTGGATAGATGTCCAACTTTTCCACAGTTTTTGCACTTGGATGTGAGAGCAGGACATGATTTGTCATTGGCAAGATGACCTAACATATCACAACGGTAGCATTTTATCTTTGTGTTACCCTTAAATAGAGAGTTGGAAGAGTGGGTAGGCTCACGTTGTTTCCAAATCGGCTTTGATGGTTTTTTAGTAACACTGTGAACCTTTTCTTCCAAAACACCATTTTCTTTTTAATGACCTCTACACAAGCAAGAGAGTGTTCTATTCTTTTTGCTATTATAACAACCTCATCAAGTTTTGGATCATCCTTCTGCCAAAGTTCATCTTTAATTTTCTCAACAGAGCAACCCAGCATAAATTGGTCACATATGCGTTCTTCAAGAGAATTATCAAATTTACATGTGGCACCTAATTTACGCAGAGCAGTAATGTATGCTTCGACAGACTCATCAGATTTCTGTACTCGCTTACCGAAATGGTAGCGTTCATGGATGGTACTAACCTTAGGGAGATAATGCTTATCAAGTTTTTTAAGACAGATTTCAAAGTCATTGAGGTTATCTGACTCGTCGTCAGTCAGGTTCGGAAGATGTTCAAACATCTCTTGTCCTTCCGAACCTAAGCAGTGTAAAAGTAATGCTGATTTTCTTTCAGCACTCAGAGATACTCCGCAAACCCTTGCATAATTTAGGAAAACGTTTTTCCATTTTGACCAACGTAGATTTGGATCCCCAGGGTTAGATAGGAAAAACGGAGGAGGAGTTACATTTTGCATATTGTATCAAAACAATTGTAAAATAAGTAAATTTGTAATTAATGGGTAAAGTGTTTACATAAATATAGTAAAGATAACTATAGAAGCAAGTAAATATTCAAGGTATTTTGCTCCTATTTTAAATTCAAATTCAATGTAATCAAATCTTGAATGTACAGTAAGCAGCTGATTAGTTAATGTTTTCCAGCGTAGTAAGGAAGTAGTAAATGTTCCAAGAAATGAAGTATAGGCTGTGTGTATCAGCGTAGAACCACAGTTGACACACAAATTATACTTAGTAATGCTGTGTGTGTCAGCGTGAAGCAGTAGTTGAAAGTGGAAACAGTAATCACAGCTGACACACGAATTTCACTTAGTAATGTTGTGTGTGTCAGCGTGAATTTGTCGTTGCCGCTAATTGGCTGCAAGAAATACTAAATAACATGTGAACATCAGCGCTGTTTTTACGTAGTGAGATAAACAGCACCCAACTCGATGAAAGAAGCTCGCAATTGCTGTGCGCGTCAGTGCAGTGTAGAAATAGCTGTGCGCGTCAGCGCGTTGTCAAGGAGGCAGGAGACTCCGAGAATAAACAATAAAGCACGTGAAATTTGTGTTCGCGTCAGCGCAGCGTAGGAATAGCTGAGCGCGTCAGCGCGTTGTTAGCGAGGCGTCGCGTAGTAACAGCAAAGACGCTGGGAAGCGTCGATGTGGTTGTCAGGCAACAAACAGCGTAGAAGGACATGAAACGTCACACAGAAACAAATTGGTTGCTGGGAAACAAGACGCTGGGGAGCGATGAGAGGCGTGATGCGTAACCACAATCAATGCGTCACCATAAGTGGAGTGAAGGAAAGATTCCGAGGCGTTCGGCACAAGCAGGTATGGCGCGAGCATATATTTAAACAATGCTCGTGAAACGCTTGCGAGATGACTTTGCCTCGTACTTTGGATATGTTTCCTTATAGCAGTACAGTCTAATTATAAATGAATAAATGAGCTGTAGCGCGGGCGGGTGGAGCGCAGTGGAGCCAGCTTAACGGAGTAAAAAAAGTCTCTTGAAATTAGACTGATGCCAAGGAATGCAGCTTTTGAAATAGAAAAAGAAAGCGCGCACAGTACCTTAATATTTTGAAGGTGACACGGTTGTGTTAGGACGCATGCTGAAGAAGAGCAGGTTATACAGAAGCTCTTTTGATGATTGAAAGCGAAGATCTTGCTGTAACAAACTTCTTGTTGCTTGTCAGAGATGATAATCTTGTTGGATGGGGTCTGGTCATCCCACGCTCGTCGCCAGTGTGAAGAAGTACGAGGAAGCAGGATAACAGCGGAACAGATCTTCTTTATTTTTAGTATAGAGTATAGCAACGTCCTAGCCACAGGGCAGCCAGCAGCAACTGACTCCCAGTCCTAGGCAACCAAAGCAAACCCTCAGTACATTCTAGATTCCTAAAGATAATGTATTCTATGTGAGAGCAGCTCACTAATACAGAGTAATGGAAAGGCAATTACCACAGATATCCCTTTTCACTTCCTTCTTTTATACCAAAGATTTGCAGGTTGTTCGTTTTTCAGGTCTTCAAATTTATTTTGAGTTTTTGGGATTTGAACAGAAAACATTTAAACACCCATGACTGCATGAGAGGTGGTAACTTCTGTTTCATTAGGTCTGTCTTCAAGTTCTGAGACTCATTTTATGTTAGACCAATTAAGCTCAGTGTTGACTAAAATTCTCCAATTGCGGTCATTACTTTTTCAAAATTTGCACTAGTTTCTTTCTTAATGACACTGTTTTAAAAACAAAGGGCCTGATTACCATGGCGGAAGCCCTGCCATCGTACTGCGGTTTTCTACTATGGCGGGCGGAAAGACCAACCGCTGCAGTTCCAACAGGCGGTCATTTTCCGACCCCCTGTCGGAGCTGCCGCATTGGCCAGCATGGCGGCGGTGCCTGTCAGGCACCGCCATCGGGATTATGATATTCCTTTTCCGCCGGTCATTTAGCGGCGGACAACCCGCCACGAAACGGCAGGAAGAAACGGATTTGGGGGCCCGTAGCTAGCGGGCCGTCCTTAATCCCTGGGCCAGGGGAAAGAACACTGGGGGGCACCTATGGTGCCCCCTGTGTTTCCCTGCACCATGTGGCAGGCACCGCATGGTGCCTACCACGTAGTGCAGGGAAATGTTCAAGGTGCATTTTTAACATTGCGGCGGGTGCTGCAGCTGGCAGCACCAGCCGCAATGTTAAATATAGCAGATGCGACCACCATGGTGGGGGTCGCATCGTAATTCCATATGTTGGACCGCCGCCTCATAGGTGGGCGGTCCCCATCCCCCGGACGATGGCGGACGTACAGAAGTCCGTTCGCCATTGTAATCAGGCCCATAATCTCCAACACTGTTCCACACTAGTTGCTCTCTTTGTAGTGGTAGAGGTCTTTGTAAGATGTTCTTGTTGAGACTGCATATTCAATCCATATATTATACTATCACAGCTTGGGGAGGCAGCATTAGTTGTTTCATTTGAGAATGATTGTGATATTTCATCCTCTGAGTCACTCGATGAAGAGTCTTTTTCTTCTTTGCTCTACATTAATGCTTCATTGTCATTCCGCTGAACTTTGCTTCTTGAGTGATGAGTGCTAGGATTTTGATTTTGGCTACTGGTTGTTGGGTTACAATGAAACTCTGCTTGAATTTTTGGTCTGCCTGCCTCTCATAGTCCGTCTTTGAGTGTTCTTTGCTGTCTTTATTAGGGGCGGACTCTTGTGAGAATTCTATTTGTTTTACCAAATTGTGCAGCTTTATTGATTCAGCTATTGATGTAGGTACCAATGACCTTATACTGAGCAATTGATAGACCGCCTATAATCCTTCATTGTGGGTGAAAATTATGCTGTCATTGGAGATTGCTAGACTATATATCCTCTACTTTGAGGATTTTGAAGTACTGGTGTTCTTGTACCAGATACAGAGGACGGTTTGCTTTCTCTGAAATTTATTTTTCTACAAGATGAAGGCATGGGGGAAAGGAGCACACTATAATGCAACGTTTCACTCAAAGTTGAGGTGACTCATTTTTGTGAATTGTCAGGTTGACTCTCTAAAGAGAGAGTAGTATCTACGTCAAGGGTGCTATTTTGTGATTATGGAGCAGGGAGACATCTTCTATTGTCAGACTGCTCAGGATCATTCTGCTGCGTGATGTCACTTTGTCTAGTTGATACAGACTTGACTTAACATGGCATGTATGGATAAGTTGCCGCTTTTTGGTGAGTGCAATGGCCACCTGTATCTGGAGGCCTTATTACATGACACTTAACTCACAGCAGGCGCTGCTGGTTCTACTGCTTTTTGCTTTTACATCTCTCTTGACGATAACTACTCCTTGAAAAAACGTGCTGCATCAGGCATAACATCTAGCAGTGTATGGATAAGTAGCCGTTTTTGGGGTAAATGTATTTACCATCTTGTCCTGGAGGCCTTATGACATGATACTTAATTCGCAGCAGGCGCTGCTGTTTCTATTGCGTTAACAGCTCTCTTGATGATAACCAATCTTTGAATAAACGCGCTGAATCAGGCGGTGCAGCTCACAACCACGCCCTCATGGTGGTTCGCATGCGCGGCTCTGAGACAGACGCTACCGCGTTAAGAATCACATGGCACCAGCCCGCAATGCCTGAGTCACAAGCTCGCGCCCCCTCCCCTGTGAGTTAGTGCGCCTGCGCCAGATATAGACAGCGCTAGCAGCTCTGACGGCTTCTCGCCATGCCGTATCACTCAGGCGAGCCACTATTGGGACAGCGGATGTCCTTTTAAGGGCCGTACTGGTCTTTAACAAGCAACAGGCAGGTCAGGCACCATTCTCCCTGCACGGCGTCCCGACACCGGATCCTCGCCAATTAGTCACAATTAGCGTTTACGTACCGACGCTAAATGGTATAAATAGCGCGCAGTTATGCCCCTCATTCACCAGCAAGGAAGCGAGGATATCGGATGTAGGTGCAGTGGCGGGAGTTTTCCCCATTTACAGTAAGAGCATGTATGGGAGGTATGAATGTGTCGGTAATTCTTGGTAACATACTCCAGTAGTATGTCTAGCGGTTGGCATCATTTTGAACATAACAGTACCCAGAACACTCCTGGGACATGTCTCTGACCCCACCTGGATTTTTTCCTTTTCTCTCCTCTTTATCTAGCGCTTGACCAAAGGGGTCTCCCCGCCTCACTCTCCTATGGGGCTAGTAGGTCCCATCAGTTAGGGTAAGCATTGGGGACCGTGTTCCCCATTTTTTCTTTTAAGTGCACAGATGAATGTCACAACTTGATGCACTTATAGCCACGCACTTATATTTTGCATGAGTATGTGGCATACCAGATGACCTTTACCAGACTTGTTACTGTATCACTTGTGTCTGGACTTCACTTCTGTTTTCTTTTCCCTACAGGCGTTAACTTTAACAGTACACATGGTGGTGTGTGAAAGTGTTCACCCCACCAAGTGGAACCCTCACCAGCATAGCACGGTAAGGGCGGAGCCCGTTTATGCAGTATAGGTCCTGATGAATGTCACGGACCCCTCGGGGCCAGCAGGCAGAAACATGTTGACCACTTATAGTACGGTGGGGGGACAATAGAATCCCCAACACACCGACCATTTATTTTTTAAAAACCATACAGATGCCAGTTACATTAAAATGAGTATGACATCTGTAATGGCCTTTTAACCTCACTTTTTGTAAGGGCCCCCACTTAGTTTTAGAAGTGCATCCCTGTCTTCAGGTGCATGCCCGCCCTCTATCAAACCAAGTTTTTAGAGGGCGAGGACTGGTCAATGATGAAGCATGACACCAGGTGGTGTGTGAGACCAGTCTTTTACTCTTTGTGAGATGCCTGCACTCACAAGTTAACACTATTACATTATAACACTTAGGTCATCATACTAGGAGCGGCTCTTTTGTGTTAAACAGACATCTTCTATTGTCAGACTGCTCAGGATCATTCTGCTGCGTGATGTCACTTTGTCTAGTTGATACAGACTCATGAGCGGTCTCTTGCGGTGGACTTTCTGATGACTGGAGGAGCATAATTGAGAATTTTCTGCTGAAACAAGAGTAGACATATCCCTTTTCCAAGGCTTAATACACAAATTATGTTCCTTAAGCTTGCATCACCTAGTGAGATGCAAATAGGCTGACACAGAAGAAGAGTCGAAGAAATGGCATGCATCTGTGATGATTGGTAGGACTGTCCTATCTTTATATTGGCAGAGGCTCTGCAGTTGTAAAGATTCTACTAGTAAAATACCTTTGTGAATAGCAAACAATCATACACTTACACAAAAGAGTAAGTTTACCTTTGTGAATAAGGCCCGTAGTGTCTCTCAAGCAACCTTAACTCCACTAATCACCCTATTTGGTACATCCATGTCCCTCTTTGAAAGCATACACCCTGGCAATCAAGGGATGAAAGGGCTTTCTTGCAGTTCTGGTTACTTCTGTCTGCCTTAGCTCATGATGTTACCCCTTCATCCCTCTAATTTCTTGCCAGGACTATCCATTCTGGAAGCTGCTTTTTATAGTATAAAAACCTTGATAACACTTTCACCAGCAGCTCATGCACTGTTTCACCTCTGAATCTTTTGAAGATATCTGCAGGGCCATGCTAATATCAACATCAGGACAAATGCTTTAGTGTAGGGGCAGCTACAAGCAACACAAGGGAACCTCAATATATTATTTATAGGTTCAGAGGAGGGGGTAATAAACAATTACAAACAAAGGAACCTCTTCTCAATCTTTATATCTTCTACTTAGTTAAACAAGTGCATGATCTATGACACACATCACCACGAGGGTTAGCATTAGTCCAAAATATTTTCATACAAAAGCATCATGGCACTGTATTATAATTTGATTCATATATACGTTCTAACATTCATTGCTTTAACAACAAAAAATTCTTCATTTTCAGTATTCCTTTTTTCAAAATAAATATACCAAAAACCATTGAGGCCTGTACCCTCAAAGTATTCATTCATACACTCATACTCAATCAACTTCTAAATAAAACTAATTGTTCCTGGCCATCTTAACAATACCCAACAGGAACTATAATGTGTTGATTCAAATTCACATGTACCACACACTATTGGTCCCAATCCTATGAACCTTATATGGGCGGTCAACGCACATTTCTGTGGTTACTGCTTCATTGCTTCCAGCTTCTTCAGGACCAGAATTCATTAAAATCTTTAATTGTCCATGAGGTTCAGGGCTTTCCTTAACTACAACACATGAAAGAGTCTTTTAGACAAAAATGGCTTTTATCATAGATAGGTATTTTTATACATTTTTATACATTATGCTATAACCAGTTCGCAACACAGAGCTTCAGAATAATCCCCTTTATGTGTATGCCACCTAATCTCATTAACACATGTGTATAGAGAAATATAGAAAAATAAAACCTACACCACCGTGGGTGAAAAATGCAAAGGAAATACAGTGTGAACTATGAGATGCCCAAGCACAAAGCCATAAGGAATTTACATGTATTACTCACTTCATAGAAGTACACATGTCAAAATTTCCAATTTATGCATTAAATGGAAAATACCTTGTATGGAGTCGATATACAAAAATATCTCTTGCGTAAAGGAACATACGTAGCCACATACCACACTCAGCATTACTTGGCATCCACTATGGCTATTAAGTGCATAGATTGGAAAGGGATACGTTTACATTCGCTTACTTTTGTCCCTTTGAAGGCCCATATGTGGTCTTTTCAGACACTGAAGTACCAATGTGGTTCTTAATCCAATACCATGGAATGTTCATATTTGACCAGTTAACAATGTCCCTTCGATTTATGGCCACACCAAATAAATCACTTCAAGTTGAGACCTGCAAAATCAGATAACTTTCATAGCTTGTGTACAAGCAGTATGACATAGACATTGACAATCACACTAATCACCTGAATAACTCATTCCACTACAAATTTTATGGTTAGTTCAAGGGTGTTTAATATCCAATATATTTTTTAAAGAAAGGATATACCACATAGATTGTACACTGCCACACATATTTTAATATGCTGTAATATACCCAATATATGAGTGAATAGAAATTATTCTATTCCTACAAAGAAGTTTGTAGAAACATATTACACTACTATGGGGCCGATTCCGATCTCGTTCGGAGGCGCACCCAATACCATTCGGTCGGGAAAAAAGCCATGCGAAAGCCTGTTTCCCGACCGATCCGTACAGTACACCGAACGAGCAAGTACGATGCGCACAACAGCAAAAAATCCGGCCGAGCCGTACTCACCCAAACCAGGTCCTGTTCTCCGACCGAGGCGAATCCGGAAACGCCGAATCGAGTCGCACGGAAGGAAAAATGCAGCCCCGTCCGGCCGGACAAGTACGATGCGCTTTCCGTACGCGCCGAACCCGTCGCTACGCACGGCACGTCAAAGCATCCGGGAGAGGCGCACATAAGCTCCGATTCGCGCCACAACACGATCCACGGCTACGAGGCGAACACGCCAGCGACGAGGACGAGGCGAGCGACGAGGACGACGCGAAGCAACGAGAAGGACAAACAACACGAACCAACCATGAATCCCTTCGTCCCGATCATACCAATATTCTACATTTACTACCGGAACAGGCACGGACGCGTACGGCGCAGAAGGTAAGCCAGACACCAACCACAAAACACATACAACACGTACACGACACATCACACACACACACGGGGATGCTGAATATACTTACACCAGCAACAGCAGCACCATAGGGGCGGGATGCCCATCACCAATGCCACATATGCACACAGGGGCCTGAATGCGCACCACCACCCCTACCCAGGGGTGGCATGATGCCTACCACCACTACCACCCTCACCCAGGGGTGGCATGATGCCCACCACCACAACCACCCTCACCCAGGGGGGCAGGCTGCCTACCACTACTACCACCCTCACCCAGGGGGGCAGGATGCCTACCACTACTACCACCCTCACCCAGGGGGGCAGGATGCCTACCACTACTACCACCCTTAGCCAGGGGGCAGGATGCCCACCACTACTACCACCCTCACCCAGGGGGGCTGGATGCCTACCACCACCCTTAGCCAGGGGGGCAGGATGCCTACCACTACTACCACCCTTACACAGGGGGCAGGATGCCTACCACTACTACCACCATCACCCAGGGGGGCAGGATGCCTACCACTACTACCACCCTTACCCAGGGGGGCAGGATGCCTACCACTACTACCACCCTCACCCAGGGGGGCAGGATGCCTACCACTACTACCACCCTCACCCAGGGGGGCAGGATGCCTACCACTACAACCACCCTCACCCAGGGGGGCAGGATGCCTACCACTACTACCACCCTTAGCCAGGGGGCAGGATGCCCACCACTACTACCACCCTCACCCAGGGGGGCTGGATGCCTACCACCACCCTTAGCCAGGGGGGCAGGATGCCTACCACTACTACCACCCTTACACAGGGGGGGCAGGATGCCTACCACTACTACCACCCTCACCCAGGGGGGCAGGATGCCCACCACTACTACCACCCTCACCCAGGGGGGGCTGGATGACTACCACCACCCTTAGCCAGGGGGGCAGGATGCCTACCACTACTACCACCCTTACACAGGGGGCAGGATGCCTACCACTACTACCACCATCACCCAGGGGGGCAGGATGCCTACCACTACTACTACCCTTACCCAGGGGGGCAGGATGCCTACCACTACTACCACCCTCACCCAGGGGGGCAGGATGCCTACCACTACTACCACCCTTAGCCAGGGGGGCAGGATGCCCACCACTACTACCACCCTCACCCAGGGGGGCAGGATGCCTACCACTACTACCACCCTTAGCCAGGGGGGCAGGATGCCCACCACTACTACCACCCTTACCCAGGGGGGCAGGATGCCTACCACTACTACCACCCTCACCCAGGGGGGCAGGATGCCTACCACTACTACCACCCTTACCCAGGGGGGCAGGATGCCTACCACTACTACCACCCTCACCCAGGGGGGCAGGATGCCTACCACTACTACCACCCTCACCCAGGGGGGCAGGATGCCTACCACTACTACCACCATCACCCGGGGGCAGGATGCCTACCACTACTACCACCCTTAGCCAGGGGGGCAGGATGCCCACCACTACTACCACCCTCACCCAGGGGGGCAGGATGCCTACCACTACTACCACCCTTAGCCAGGGGGGCAGGATGCCCACCCCTACTACCACCCTCACCCAGGGGGGCAGGATGCCTACCACTACTACCACCCTTAGCCAGGGGGCAGGATGCCCACCACTACTACCACCCTCACCCAGGGGGGCAGGATGCCTACCACTACTACCACCCTCACCCAGGGGGGCAGGATGCCTACCACTACTACCACCATCACCCAGGGGGGCAGGATGCCTACCACTACTACCACCATCACCCAGGGGGGCAGGATGCCTACCACTACTACCACCCTTAGCCAGGGGGGCAGGATGCCCACCACTACTACCACCCTCACCCAGGGGGGCAGGATGCCTACCACTACTACCACCCTTACACAGGGGGGCAGGATGCCTACCACTACTACCACCATCACCCAGGGGGGCAGGATGCCTACCACTACTACCACCCTTACCCAGGGGGGCAGGATGCCTACCACTACTACCACCCTTACCCAGGGGGGCAGGATGCCCACCACTACTACCACCCTCACCCAGGGGGGCAGGATGCCTACCACTACTACCACCCTTAGCCAGGGGGGCAGGATGCCCACCACTACTACCACCCTCACCCAGGGGGGGCAGGATGCCTACCACTACTACCACCCTTACCCAGGGGGGGCAGGATGCCTACCACTACTACCACCCTCACCCAGGGGGGGCTGGATGCCTACCACCACCCTTAGCCAGGGGGGCAGGATGCCTACCACTACTACCACCCCCACTCATAGGATGGACAATGCATGACACAACCAGCACACCACAAACTAGGGAATGCAAGAAGAAGACATCCCCCCAACACCATGACAAGCGTGTGTAGACTGTGTCAAATGCCTACAACACCGAACATGACTTTGAACATACAATGTGACCCCTAGCACATGTGCCACACATATATGTGTGTGGCACCCACAATGCAAGCAGGCCATGACCATTGTGGCAATGGGGTCCAAACCCCCATCATCACAGTGACCAAAATGTAAGTGTGGGGTCCATAGCTGAAGCACATTTTGAACATTGTGGCAATGGGGTTCAAACCCCCATCATCACAGTGACCAAAAGGTAAGTGTGGGGTCCATAGCAGAAGCACATTTTGAACATTGTGGCAATGGGGTCCAAACCCCCATCATCACAGTGACCAAAATGTAAGTGTGGGGTCCATAGCAGAAGCACATTTTGAACATTGTGGCAATGGGGTCCAAACCCCCATCATCACAGTAACCAAAAGGTAAGTGTGGGGTCCATAGCTGAAGCACATTTTGAACATTGTGGCAATGGGGTCCAAACCCCCATCATCACAGTGACCAAAAGGTAAGTGTGGGGTCCATAGCTGACGCACATTTTGAACATTGTGGCAATGGGGTCCAAACCCCCATCATCACAGTGACCAAAATGTAAGTGTGGGGTCCATAGCAGAAGCACATTTTGAACATTGTGGCAATGGGGTCCAAACCCCCATCATCACAGTGACCAAAAGGTAAGTGTGGGGTCCATAGCAGAAGCACATTTTGAACATTGTGGCAATGGGGTCCAAACCCCCATCATCACAGTGACCAAAAGGTAAGTGTGGGGTCCATAGCTGAAGCACATTTTGAACATTGTGGCAATGGGGTCCAAACCCCCATCATCACAGTGACCAAAAGGCAAGTGTGGGGTCCATAGCTGCAGCACATCTTGAACACTGTGGCAATGGGGTCCAAACCCCCATCATCACAGTGACCAAAAGGCAAGTGTTGACAAAGTAAGAGGTGCAACTGCCAAACTGCATGGATGATTCCTGGTCACAGAACAACAAACACATCAGTGGCAAAGTAGTGTATGTGTCCCATTGCAACATAAATTGGGGGAGCCAAATCCTGCAGTGCAAATAAAACATAACTTTGGCCATGTGCAGACAAACAACACCCATGGGGGCTGACACCGTCAACAATCATCAATGACACAATGACAGAAGTGACCATCCGAATGCAGACCCACATATTTGCACCAATGGGCACACACATGCAGATACCCTGTGGAGACTGCAGATGTGAGGCGAACAGATACCATACCATGGCAGCAATGGGACACACAATCAACAATTAGCAACAAATGAGGGCTCCCGTCCCATCAGCCTGGTCATGGAAGTGCCAACGGAATCATCAGCACAGATCCAACACACTTGTATAGCAATGTTGCACTGACAACACAGATGAGTCCTTCCCCATTGATGCCCAAACCTGCATGTTCACTGGAGATGGCCACACGGTCAGGGAAGTAGACGAATAGAACAATGGCAGGCACAACAGATGTGCAGGGGTGGAAGCCACAGATGTGAAGTTGCCAATCTAAGTAGGAAATCTCATTGCCAAATACTGAACACATGACACCCTCAGATGCTGCTATGGATGACATGGATACACCACAGGATAGGACACATAACCCCTGGACCACATGGGTTCCTGCACAGTAACACTTCATTATCATGAGACCAAATATCACCATCACTGCAGCAAGGGCATTGTTAGCATCATCAACATCATGTACATCAGAAGCAAAAGCACTAGAGAACAGAAAGTTGCTTTATTCAGCATATGTGGCATTAAAAGTAGAAGTCCGGTAGAACATAAACAAAGGCCAATGGCCAGTCCATCAACAAAGTCACAAGTGGGTGACAGTGGCAGATGCCACCCTACACATGCCTGCACAAAACCAGGGACAATCCACTAGGAGGGTCAACCGGGGGGTAGGCCAGGCACCGCAGGGACAGGATCAGGGCTCACCAGGAGGAAGCAGGGAAGGGGTGGTGGGTGCTGGAGAGCCACTGACAACTGCAGTGGAGGTGTCTGACATGGTGTGTGCCGGCACAACTGGGGGGCATGGCTCAGATGTTGTGGGTGCCGGCACGACTGCAGTGGACCCTGCAGATGGAGTGGACAGGTCCGCCACTGCAGTGCCCAAGTCAGACAGGGTGGTAGTGGACTCCACTGCAGTGCCTACCACCAGGGGAGGAGAATGGGGAACAGGCAAGGTGGGCTGGACAGAGGGGGAGGACACCCTCACCACATCAGTGGCACAGACAAGCGCAGCGGGGGGTGTGGTGCCGGGAGAGCAAGTGGCAGGGGAGAAGGCCGGAGCCTCTTGGGGATGGTATATCTGTGGGTGGGGGAACCTGGGGCAGGGTGTGGCGGGGGCACCTGTGGAGTGGGGGCCTGAGGGATGGAGGAAGGTGACCTGGTGCTTGAGCTGCAGGGCGGCGGCGGGGTCTTGCTCTTACCACTCCGGGGGACTTGCGGGTGGGGGCCTCAGTCTGTCTGCGCCTGGGGGAGGGTGTCCGGGGGCGAGGGGCACTCTGCTCCGTGTGGGGGGCTTCCTCTTCCCCCTGGATGCTGGGGCAGCTGGATCGGAGGGGAAGAGGCCGAGGTCACTGAGGAAGAGGCGCTGGGTCTTTGGGGTTGCAGGTGAGGCAAGGGAGGGTGCTTTGGAGGGAGAGGCAACTGAGGACTGCGCAGTGCCCGTGGATGCGTGTGTGTGAACCAGGGCCCCATCCCCTGTGAGTCTGGTTTCAGTCCCCTGACTGTGCGTGCGTGTGCGTTTAGTTTGTGGCGTGTGTGTCTGTGTGCTGGATGTGTGTGTGCTGGTGTGTGCCTGTGCCGGTGTGTGTGTGCTTGGGACGGGCAAGGTGCTGGGGAGTGTGGATGGAGCAGAGGCAGGAGGGGTGAGGGACTGTCTGAGGAGGGACACTGCTGCCGTCAGGGAGGAGTCCATGGACCTGTTGCCCCTCTGTAGGTCAGACATGCCCGATGAGATGCCCTCCATGAACGACACCAGCTGAGTCAACAGTGCGGTGTGCGCATGGAGGACACTCAGCATGGCTGTCTGCCCTACATGGAGCTGGCGAAGGAGGTACACAGACTCCTCACTCAGGGCAGCAGGGGACACAGGGGCAGGGGGTGCGGTGCCTGGGCCAAAGGAGACACGCTCCCGAACATGGGAGCCTCCACGGACCTGGGGAATGGGAGCCGATGGGAGGGCGGTGGTGGTGCTGCTGGTGGCGGGGACAGCAACACTAGCTGGGGTGTGGTGGCTGCTGACACCCGCCTCCACAAGGGAGTCATCCTCCGAGTTGCTCTGGTCCTCAGCTGAGGTGGATGGTGCTGAGGATTCCTCGGTGTGGCTCCCCTCGCCCTCCGTGCCACTGG